>PVLD010025532.1:0-23595 GCA_004027595.1 Dinomys branickii
ATGCAGAGAGTTACGCTGTCCTGGGCGCTGTCGCCGCCCGGTCCCTCAGTAACGGAGACTGACTCTGCTGCTGGGCCCCTAGAGTGATGACTACACTGTCCTCGGCACCGCAGCCGCCAGGTCCCTCCGGGATGCAGAGAGTTACGCTGTCCTGGGCGCTGTCGCCGCCCGGTCCCTCAGTAACGGAGACTGACTCTGCACCCTGCCAGCCAAAGAGACGAAGAAATCCCGCAGTCCTACAGGACACCCTCTTCTGGAGAATGGCATTCCTATACAGGTGACTTTAAATTGCCAAGTTTTACCAACCCAGCAATGATGATATCTTGCCAATAAGTGACCACAACAAATGGAGTCAAACAAAAGAATTTCCAATTATGGAGACTGGCTTCAGCTCTTCCTGAAGTACAACTGTGATGTAGGGTTTGTTACAGCTACAAATCCAAACGTTTTTGAAAGCAAAATCTTCCTGATGTATCCCATGTAGCTAACATATTAAAGCAGTCACGGCACTGGCTAAGTACTGCAGCATACCTTTTTTTTTTTTTTTTGCGGTACTGGGGATCGAACTCAGGACCCTGTGCTTGCTAGGCAAGCGCTTATTCCACTGAGCTATATCCCCAGCCCAAAATTACATTCTTGTTTTTTTTTTGGCGGTACTGGGGATTGAACTCAGGACCCTGCGCTTGCTAGGCAGGCGCTTATTCCACTGAGCTGTATCCCCAGCTTACTGTAGCATACCTAGTTTGCATCTGAACAGAAAAACCCTCTCCCAGAAGCCATGGTAGAAAGCAACAAAGAGCTGAGTAATGTACGCATGGCTCTTTCTCTGCCAGGACTGTTCTCAGATCTTGATATTGATGAGTTAAGTATTTAGCCAAGGAAATTAAACATTTGCATAGGAGTAGTACAGATCTCTGAATGCATTTATGTACACGGCAATGCTGGGATGTAGCAATGCCACCCAAGTAGCCAAGCTGCATGTTGGTGCCACCTAAGTACTCTCCAGTTTTTCTAACTCCCATACAGATGCGAAGCACCACAATAAAGAAACAGCACACAGATGACTTCCCGTAGGCGGATCCATGGTCTCCAGTTGTCACAGGAGAACGGGCAAGGTGTGTCTGCATTCCTTTCCTCACGTGGCAGATGCTGCATTTAAAGGCTTTGCACCATTTCTGATGGTACAGACGAAGGAATCCTGAAAGACTCTCCCTGCAGCAGGTTTTGCTTGTCTTTTGGCCCGGTCAGGCTCTTTTACAAGCCAACGGTCAAAGGTGGGCTGTACCTCAGCCTCCCACAGCGCACTGGCACCGCTTTGAGGAGAAATGCCCTGCAAGTCTTTGCTGACCAGACCCGTACCTCAGCCTAGATGCACCCTGTGCGGCTGGATATTTCTAACCATCAAAGTCAGGTTCCTTTATAAGTATAGAAAACTATAAATCATCAAGTCAGTAAAGTTTCTTCTAAAAAACTTTTCTCCATTTGTAATTGCATTCTGAATTTATAGGGTCTTAAATATTTTTAATTAAACACAATCATATTATATTTCTGATTCATAAAAAAAAAACAAAAAAAAACAAAGTCAGTTTCCTTTTGATGTCTGCTTGTCTTTTGATATTTTCTCTTTTTCTGATGTTAGTCTTCCTGGTTTCTTTGGGATGTTCTATCAGTCACAGATGCCCAAAAAGAGCCCGTTTTGATATAAGGAAGTAAACATTCTGGACAGTCTCAAGATGGAAAACTCCAATAATTCCCAGTAGCAATAGAAATCTAATACTTACGTGGTCTAATTTGATTGGGCTAGAGTAACAAAACACCGCAGACTGGCTGGTGTAAGGAGTAGAACTTCTCACAGTTCTGGAGGCAGGAAGTGTGAGAAGACGGCAAGCTAGGCTGCATCCCGAAGCTGCTTCCCAGAGATTAGGGTTGGGGCAGCGGCACGGAGAAGCCTTCTTCCCATTTGTACAGGTAAAGGAAGGGGGATTAGAGAAGTGAGGTTGATTGTCCACAGCCACCCTACTAGCAACCGAGCACACACGATTCAAACAGTTCCTTCTGACCCAAAGCCCAGACCGTGTCTGTCCACCATGCACTGCCGTCCTGGAGACCAGTTGCCAGAGGATGAGAATCAGTGAGATGCTCACCCAGCGCGACCTTGTGGCAGAGCCAGGTGTGAAGCCTGGGTTTCATCCCCAACACTGAAGAAAAGAGAAAGCCTTAGGATTCAGGAGACCTAGTCCTGTTCTCAGCTGAGACCCAGTCCTTTCTTTCTAGGCCTCACTAAATCACACACACAAGCTTATCACATGAGTTTCTCTTACAGGAGAAACCCAAAGTCTAAATACTTTAAAGAGCAAATAAAAGATACAAACCAGGAAACAGGGAAATAGAGCTTTTGTGAAAGGGAAGAGAACCAAGAGAGGGAGGGAGAGGAAGGGGATGAAGGAAGCACTCAGATGTATGTACACACACACCAGCTCCCCACAATGAAGGTAAGCATTATGTACCACAAACGTGTACTAATAAAAGTAAAAATTAAATCTGGGTGTGATGGCATGCATCTGTAATCCGAGGCAGGAGAACTGCCATGAATTGGAGGCCAGCCTGGGCCATATAGTGAATTCAAGGCCAGCTCAAACTACATGGTGAGTCTCAGAGAACATCAATAAATATACTGGAAAAGCTTCATGATGCCCAGGATGGGAAATAGGTCTCAGGTGGCTAACAGTCTGTTTCTCTGCAGCTGCTGCCTGAAGCATAGATGGCTGAGGCTCTAGTTGGTTTATGGCGTGAGTGCAGGAGAGGCGGAATGAACCCCTTCCCGGTTTGACTGAAACTCTTCAGTCCCAAATAGAGCTGTAACATTGTGATTTTTTCCTAGCCCTGGTTCCTGAATGTCGCTATATTCTCCTAGGTCCACTCCCCCTCCAGGATGTTTGTCACTCGTAATGAGATAATTTGTTATGCAGCAGTAGGATGCTGACATACATGTTGTCTGATTTGAAGTTGTGAACTCCCTTTGGCTCTAGCTCACATGGCATCTAACACATGTTGCTGGCTTTCTCTTGCAAGTCTAAAATATTCCACCATGTCCTGTAAGCGTATGGCAGTGTCCATAAGCGCTTCATTGCAGTTTGGGAACTGTGGCTGTCAGTCACGAAGCATTGCTACAGATAAAAAGGGATCGGTGGACCCCTCAGTTACGATCAGCCTCATGTACAAACAGCTAGGGTTATGACAGGAATTTTAGGGTTCACTTATGACCAAAGCCTTGAGTTATGACCTATGCCAGCCACTTCTGGGGCTGTAAACAAAGATTCTCAATGCCAGAAAAGCATATGTAAGTGTACATGGACCTCAGTCCAAGCCCAGATTCCTGATGTCCTCATGGGAGGGGACTCTCCTTCCCAATCACCACCTTTTACTTCATCCTCACAGCAAGCCAAAGATGTCAACTTCAATGGTGAGTACAGTATCAAATTGTTGTTTCTGGTAAATTAAGCACTTTTTTATAACTTTTTGGTGAATACACTAGGAAAATTATGGGTGTTTCTGATAAATTACACACATTAGATGGCCTTTTTTAAATTACGAAAGGGTTAGTTAAGGGCTGCTTTGGAAGGTTTGGAATGCATTATGGTTATTTCCATTGTTCCTTAATGGGAAAAATCATCTTGACTTACAACCAGAGTTATAACCAGTCCTCCCAAATGAACTAAGTTCTTAAGTCAGGGTTCACTGTGTTAAATAATAACAAAAGGGTGTAAGTTATAAGCACCAAATAACATAGCTTCAAAATATATAAAGCAAAATTTCCAGAATGGATGAATACCAAAGGGAGATAGGTTCACATTCATATATATCTCTCAATAACTGATAGAATGAGCATATAAAATTCAATAAAGGCCAGGCATGGTGGCACACGCCTATAATCCCAGCACTCAGGAGGCTGAGGCAGGAGGATCATTGGGAGTTTGAGACCAGTCTGGGCTATACAGTGAGCTCAAGGCCAGCCTGAACTGCCTAGCAAGACCCTATGTCAAAAAGTCCCCCACAAAAAAATTTTTGAATAAAGATAAATGTTAACAGGAAGCCATTGGAGAGATTTAACTGGAGAGTCACATGAGCTGATTTACAGTTGAAAAACATTACTGTCTACTGGGTGGAGAGAGGGGAAAGAGGGCATGCTGCAGCCATGTGGGTGGGAAAGTGAGTTTACAAAGCTTATCTGTCACCTATCTATCTATCTTATCTGTCTAGACAGGATCTTGCTGTGTAGTCCAGGCTGGCTTCAACCCTGCAATCCTCCTGCCTCAGCCTCCTGAGTGCTGGAATTACAGTTGTGTGCTGCCACTCCCTGCTAGCCAGGCTCCTTTTGACACTTGCTTTCCTCAACAGCCGTGTCCTTCTCATGCTCCATTAAGCCTGAGCTCAGAAAGAGAGCCCTTTGTGGTAGAAGACAGTGAACATTTCTGGACAGTCTCTAGCTAGAAATTTTCTATGTGGAAAAACTAGAATTCCCATAATCCTCAGTCTCTGTGAAATCAGTTCAGAAAGCCCATTTAAAAGACTTTAAAAGACTTACACCCATTTGAAAGACTTTTAAGGAAACATTTCCCACGATTTCATGGAAATTGGGTTGAACAAGTCCCTTACCTGTTTTTTTTTTTTTTTTTAACTGAGAATTCAACACAGGGCTTCCTCCCAGGACTACTTCACCTCCCCTTTTTAAGTCTTTCCCTCTTTATTCTGACACACAGAGGAGACAGGGTCTTCGAAGCCACTGGGTTGCCCAGCCAGGACTAGCACGTGTGATATTTTTTGCCGCAGCATCTTGGGTACTGGGCGTTCAGGCACTGTGCCCGGTTTACTGGTCTCCATGCTCACTCTTGTCCCGTGTAACATAAAGAAGCACCTTAAGTCATTCAAAGAAGGGAGAGGCAAGTTCTGTGCCTTAAAAAGACACCTATGGACCCATTCTGTGTTGGGTTTCAGGACCAGTCACTGTTTTCAGAATCTGACACCCTAAACAATGCCAAGGGTAAAGCGAGGAAAAGGCAAAGCAGAAGGGACTCCCCCGCCCGCCATCCTGAGTCTTCAAAAGCTCCTGAAAACCTACGAGAAGCACTGCGCACACTCCCAGACAGCCGTGTGTCCAGCTGTCAGGAGGGACCTGAAAAGCAGCATCACCAGTGAGCAGAGGCTCCAGAGGGTGAGCAGACAGCACCGCTCTCTTCTCAGAACCAGCTGACCCGGCTCACTTCCTAGGAGCACAGTCCTCAGTGCCCTCTACTCCACCCAGGGAGGCTGTGTCGCCACACCCCTGACCCAGGAGAGCTAAGTTCAAGGCCCTGTTCACTCAGCACCAAGGACCCGCGAAGCAGGTCTCCGGCCCTCACACTCACACCTAAGGAGACCTGTGCTTTCCCTCAGGTCTGCACCTGCACACCCAGCCCCACATCTGCCCCACATCTGGAAGGCCCCGAACTTGGGTGGCCAGTTCTGCCATCACTGCACCCAGCCACCTGGGCTCTGGCCTCCCAGGGAATGTCTTTGTCCCCTGGCCGCCGGCAGTCCCCACATCCACCAGGAGGCCCCGTCATGCAGTAGGAGGGTGACAAACAGAATGGTGACTCCAGAAGCCCTGACTTTCAGAAAAAATGCAGACATTGTCTCTGTTCGGAGGTTAAATCTAGGGCTTGGGTGCGGAGGGCGAACCAGCTCTGAAACCAAGTGAGTAATTCTCGGGAACGGAGCCCGTGAAAGAGCAGAAGGGGAGCCTAGAACCCCAAGACCTTTGGAGCAAGCTCACAGATTCTTTCTCCTCCGCGCAAGAAGGCAGGATGTGTTTCCCTAGTCAGATACCGCCCAGTGTCCTGGCATGCCCAGTGCTAACCCTAAATGAAGCCAAATTACCAGAGAGGGTGCTTTTAAAAAGGAAAGCATTGTTCTGGGGTGAGGTTTGAGTCACTCTCACCCCACCGTACTTTTTCCCCAAATGTATCTTAGGAGTGAGGAGAAGATCTCCTAACCTCCCCTCTTTCCTGCGCATTCCCCCGCCCCCCTCCCCTCCCCTCCCCCACAAGCCTGTCCCCACCGCGCCCTCCAAGGCCCATCTCCCACCCTTTCCCACTCGCTCTTCATGCTTCCTCCCCGCGGGTCCCCCACACACGGCCCCTCATTTGCCCCAATGGAGCCGCCAGCCAGTCATTCCTCTTGTGTTAAAACAGCCACCAGTTGTTCTGTTGCAATTCTTATAACCGAACTTCCACTAATTAATCTTAAAGATGAATCTTAAATCTTGTTCAAATTAGTCCCTTCAGCAATATTTTCCAAAATTTTCTTCTTACTACAATCACCATTAGAAATGCACTTAACACCACAGCCCACTATGTAAGAACCAGTGTGCCTCAGTACAACTATGTGACCTGTTTGTGTTGGGTGGGTCGCCTAGGGGGTCCCCATTATTAATTTAATTATCATTAGAAGAAAAGTCTCATGAGCCGGGCATAGTGGTGCAAGCCTGTAGTCTCAGAACTTGGGAGGCTCAGGCAGGAGGATCTCTGTGAGTTCAAGACCAGCCTGGGCTACAAAGTGAGCTCAAGGCCAGCCTGAACTGCACTGCAAGACTTTGTCTCAAAAAGACTAGAAAAAAAAAGAAAGTGTTCTGAGCAAAGCATTTTATCCTCGTTCTCTAGGATGTGCATAGATAATTTCTCCTCTTTTCTATTTCATTAAAGGAGAAAAGGCTCGTTGCACCCCCACTACATTGGCTTTTCAACCCAAGAGCAAGTGTTGAATTTTTGAAAAAGTCTCCATCCTGAAGTCCTGTGAGCTTTGCTCTTGCAGAAACCGCAGAGGTTGGTGCTGGAGTCCCAGCCCGGTGCACATCCAACCCATAGCCCGGTATTTTAAATATTCTTCCTGCTCTGACTGATGATAATATCAGCACATACTCGGTAGCAGAGTTGACAACGTGCACCTGTCGTTTTCACACTCAGTTCACACTCATAAGACCGGATGACTCTCCTCCAAGTCGCACACCTGTTTCCTTGGAACCTCTACTCATGGTGGCGATCCGAGAGGTGCGTTACACCGAGGGGAAGGAGCTCTGCATCTGGGGCCTTCAGCTGAGCAACCCGGAGATCGCCGGGCTCGTGAGTCACGGCTTAAAATATTTCTTCAAATTTTGAAATTGAACACAGCCGAGCGTGGTGTCGTGTGCCCGTAATCCTAGTGCACACTGGGGGGACAGGGGGACAGGGGGAGGAGGATCATTGAGAGTTCAAGACCAGCCTGCCGACAAAGTGAGCTCAAGGCCTGCCTGAGCTGTATAGTGAGATTCCGTCTCAAAAAGACAAAAAAAAAAAAAAAAAAAAAAATTATACAAGATGTAGTCCAGTGTGGCTTATTTGGCAGCTGACTGATAATGCTTCAAGGCTTTCTTTCTAACAAATACTATATTTTTAATGAAACATTTGAAATACAAAAATACAAAAAGATGGGAGAGCTGACATCCATGCACTCACCACACAGACGAGGAACACAATTGTGAGACAACTATCCGAATATAGCTTAGAGTTCATTTCACTTCTTCCCCTGTCTGCTTCCCGGAGGTACCACCACCCCAAAGTTGATGTGTATCACACACACCCATGTTACAGCAGCATAAACATAACAGCTAAATCTTGGAAATGGCCCCTATGTCCATCAACAGATGAATAAATAAGGATAATACAGTATTTATGCACATTGGAGTACTACTCTGCCATAAAGAAGGACAAATCTGAGTCATGTGAAGGAAAAGGAATGCACCCTGAGACCATAATGTTAGGTAAATAAATCGGACACACAAGCTTAAATGTCACATAGCTTCTCTTATGTGAGAAACCTAATATAAATTAAAGGGTAAAATGAGATAGACAGTTGCAGATAGATAGCGAGGTCTTCTGTAAGCGGGAGTGGGGTCTAGAGGCAGAGAAGGAGGAAGGGAGGAGAGGGAAAGGGAAAATGAGGAGAATATCATGTAGAGGAAGATACGCAGCTACTCACCAGAACGAAGGTAGTCCTTATGTGCTGTGAACATGCGCTAATAAAAATATTATTTCTGTTGATACATGGACAAAAATTGATGTGTATCAAACTTATGCATATTTTATACTTTTATTACATATGCATGCATGGATTTACATGAGTGAATTGTACTGTTTTGTGACTTACATTTTATTCACATTAGGCCATCAAGATTTCCCCATGTTCATTACATTTGACTTATCACCATGCGTCATGTACGCAATTATGGATTACCATTTTTTTAACTTCCATCACTGCTAATGACAAGGACTTCACTTCTAGAAAGGCAAATCAGATAATTCAGGCCAATTCTCAATAATGATAATATGAAACACACACACACACACACACACACACACACACACACACACAGCATGTTATCTCCGTGAAGATGCAGATCCAGGTAGAAAATATTATAGGGACAGTTATGCCCAGGGGGCATTTGATTTAAAAGAAGGCAGTGAGAAACCTGAGGGGCTGGGCCGTGCATTGGACAACCCTCCCCCTCACTTCCTTTTTGAGGAAGCCCCGAGGAAACTTCATTTGCTTTGAGGTTGAGACCCTGAAAGACCACAGCCTAAGAATGAAGCCGAGCCACATGCAGACAGATGCTTGAAGGACTATGGGTTACTTTGAGTCCTCACCTCAAATCCTGAGATTGGGTTAGGTTTCTGGTGCTCCCATGGGTCCAGAAGCAAATGACAGTGCTCCTTCAGACCTGAAATTATGCCTATAAACAATTTTGGAAAGCTAAAAGTCCAATGTATCTATTCTATGTGAGGAGGGAAGACAGTTCAAACACAAACGTACACACTATAGAAACAATGTATTCAATAAACAGCCCCCGAAGAGGCAGATGGTTGGGTTATCACACATGTGCTTTTAAAAATCTGTGCTTACAATTTTTAAACAAATACAAGTCAAAATCATGTTTTGAGGAAAAACCCCTAAAAACTAAAAAAAGAACTAACTGGACACTCTAGAACTGAAAAATTCAGTACAATTATTCATTCAAAAAATCTCAATAAAAGGGATATAACAGTATTTCAAATAGATTTTTTTTTTTTAGTAACAGGAATCGAACTCAGGACCTTGAGATTGCCAGGCAGGCGCTGTGCCACCGAGTTATGTCCCGGTCCTTAGACAGATTTAGAGATAATTAGAAAAATGATGAAGTTAGAAGACAGTGTCAGGAGTGAAACATGAAATAAAAGAAACAATTCAGATTATAGGCACACACCTGTAATCCCTGCTACTTGGCAAGCTGAGGCAAAGAATCTCAAGTTCAAGGCCAGCCTAGGCAACTTAGCAAGACCCTGCCTCTAAATAAAATGTTTAAAAAGGGATAGAGATGTCACTCAGTACTCCCTGGATTCAATCTTTGGGAAAATAAGGAAAAAGAGAAAGGAAGAAAAACAGAAAAGGATGGGCGTCTTAGTTTTCTCAATGCAGAGACAAAATATTTGACACCCAACATTAACGGAGGAAAGGTTTATTTAGCTGGCAGTTTGTGGAGTTCTCAAGCCCATGATTGACAGGGTGGCACACGGCAGAGGGGCAACAGTTCATGGCAGCGGAAGACAGCAAAGGCAGTGAGGGGGAACCAGTTCACGGGGGCTAGAAGGCAGCAAAGCATGAGACAGGGAGACGAGACACTTTCTGTCCTTGTACCATATGCCGGCTCCCTCCCCTCGGGTGGATGCAGCACTCACAGCCTTAATCCCAGGGGAAGGAGAACGAGCATAGGATGAAGACAGTACCTGACAAGGCAGCACTTGCATCCTCCCCGGGATCACCTGCGGTGCACGCACCTGTGCATCTGTCCGTTTTGTAGTGTCACTAGCGAGAGAGTTGGCCTGAATTGTCTGATTTGCCTTTCCAGAAGTGAAGTCCTTGTTATTAGCAGAACTTTCAGTGGACATCATAAACAGCTTCAAATACAGCTAGTAAGTGAAATACAAAGAAAAATTTTAAATATCATAGCAAAACTACTGAAAATCAAAGACGAAGAGAAAAATTTAAAATCAGTCCATCAAAAACACAGCAGAGATAATCCCTGGCTTAGGATGGTTAAACTTACAACTTTTTGACTTCATGGTGGTAAAATCATTCAACACTTCATTATAAATAGGCTGTGTGTTAACGGATTTTATCCAACTGCTAGCTAATGTAAGTATTCTGAGTGTGTTTAAGGCAGGCTGAGCTAAACCGATGTTCCACAGGTGAGGCGTACTACGTGCATTTTCACTTGGGATACAGGGGTCCATGGGGACATAACCCCATCCTAAGTCAAGGAGCATCCATACCTTCAGAGAAGCAACAATAAGACTAGTGTGTTTGACTTTCAAAAGAAAGGTGCAAGGCAGCCACAGTATATTTTGAAAATGCCAACTGACAACTCTGTATCTCCAAAACCTGGAACATGACAATCTCCCTAACGCACAGTTGCAGTCCTCAACCAACTGAAGTTAGAGCCAGGTGTCTTTACTGTGGCTTTGTCTTGTCCTTTGAGGCACCAAGGCTTCACCTGCCGTTACAGGGTTACAGGCTACCGGCTCCAGACAAGGTGCCTAGGCCTTGGGCAGATTCACAAGTACACATCAAAAGCCAATTGGTTAATATAAATCCTGCTCAGAGCCACCTTGTAGTGGTCTCCGTTACTCTACCATGGAGCTATACGCACAGTAGCCTTAACACTTACAAAAAGAGCCACCTAGCCCTTTTCTAATTTTATTTTGAGTCAAGGGCCCTCTAAACTGACCAGATTTTCCTCAAGCGTGCAGTCCTCCTACCTCAGACTCCCCATGAGGTGGTACTCCCCCTGTACCACCACACCCAGCAAATCTTTGTTTTTAAGGGACTTTCTTTTCGCCTCTTTGTTGGGTAATTAGAAAAACTATCTTGGAGGCAAAAATGTTGGCATAACTAACATGACTGACTTGGTGAGCAAGACATGGAAGTCTAGAGTGTATTTGTCAGCACTAGATAAGTAGGTTTTAACCTTGTCTCATAGTGTTGGCTTCTGGAATTGACGGGGCACACTGCCTGCCCATTCACCACCCTGGAAATCGTTGATTGCCAGATGGACCAGTGGTCACTGGGGCGACTTGGGAAGGCTCTGCAGTTCAGTGGATTGCGTTTTCTTGTCCTCGATTACTGCAGGTAAGGCCGGAATGCAGAGTTCCGGCAGGCAGGGCTCTCACGTCATCCACTGAGGGAGGCCACGGGAGGGGAGGCCATTGTGGTAGAGGCCAAGGTCCAGGTTCTTTGTGCCTGTCAAGGCTGAACAAGGACCCACTGAGCCCTCTAGAGTTGGCATTCCTGGGTTCTCAGAAAGACTCACTGGCTCTTTCAATGCTTATTTGTGGAAGGCCAGTTTATACAGGACACTGTGCTCATTGCTTTTTTTTTTTTTTTTTTTGGTACTGGGAATTGAACTCAAGACCTTGTGCTTGCCAAGCAGTTGCTTATGCTTCTGAGCTATCTCCCCAGCCCACAATTAAATATGCTGAAGAAACAGAATTTTTTTTTGTTTAAATTTTTTCTTTTTTTTTGGTACCGGGAATCAAACTCAGGACTTTGCACTTGTCAGGCAGGCGCTCGTACCACTGAGCTATATCCTTAGCCTTTGTGTTCATGGCTAATGGCGATGCAGCTGTCCAAGGGAGTCTTCCATGCAGGAGAGGAAAAGAGACAAGCTCTTGAGTAAACATAATGCAAAGCAGACAGAAGGACTATGGTGAAAGACGTCCACATACGTGTTCTGTGGTGCTTCACATAAAACCCCAGCTCCCTGGCTGGTGGGCTGGTCCTCACGAGGATCAAGGTTGGGGCAAGGATGGGCACTGGGGAGAAGCAGAGTGAGCTCTGCAGGGTGTTGAGGTGCTAAGTGTGTCAGGGGAGAAACTGGGTATGAGAATATTAATAACAATACCAATAAATGGTTATGTGGACTGTGTGCCAAGCATACTTGTTGGATAAGGTCATGTATTCTCCTGACAACCTCATGAAATATACAGTCTACTACTTATATTGTACTGGAAAAACCAACATCAATCCAAACAAAAGACTCTGCACTGAGGAGGTAGAAGGCAACTTCTATTACTCTAGTAGGCTGGGGAGCCCAAAGGTTCAAATCACCAGCCCAGAGTAAGGTTTGGGTTCAGTTTAAATATGGTTTGCATGGACCAGGGATATAGCTCAGCAGCATAAGTGCCTGCCTGGCAAACACAAGGTCCTGAGTTCGATTCCTGGTACCAAAATACATATATATATATGGTTTGCAAGTGGGAAGTACAAAGCTGATAGTTGTTTATTACATGATTGGTTACATGGAATACAAGAACAACATCATATATTGTCAGGCAAGTTTGTACAGGAACATTCTGGGAAGGAGGGGGTCTGAGAAGAGTAGGTAAAGTTGAAAGTGTCCTTGACTGGGCTGGTCTTTCCCCAAACATGATGGTCTTGAAGCCCTTGAAGCATGTTGGAATCACTGTATGTTTTTAAAACACAAGCCAGACACAGTCAGTTTGACCCACACGTTGTTAAGAGGAAACATCTGGGCCTAGACAGCCAAAGTGAGCTATGTGATGGGCAGTGTGAGCATAGTCACAGGCTATGAATTGATTTCGAACTTGTGTTATCACATGCGTACAAGTCTGCTGTTGTGTAAGTGTGCCCTGACACTATCCCTAGACTGCTGATGAGGGAAGACTTGCTCAAGGCCATTCGGATCCTTGATGTGAATCCAGGTTGCCTTAGTTACAGCCCAAACTCTGATCCATGACACCAGATGTCCTGGGGGTTCTAATTTACCACCCACAAATAATTTCAGACTGGTTGTAAGAACTAGAAGCCAAGCATGGTGCCACATGCCTGTAATCCCAGCACTTGGGAGGCTGAGGCAGGAGGATCGCTGTGAGTACAAGGCCAGCATAGGCTACACAGTGAATTCAAGACCAGCCTGAACTACACAGTAAGACCCTGTTTCAAAAACAGAAACAAGGGCTGGGATATAGATTAGTGGCATGAGCACCTGCCTGGCAAGTCCAAGGTCCTGAGTTCAATTCCCAGTACCAAACAAAACACAACAAAAAAACAAAAACTAGAGCCAATAATAAATCTTTCTGGTCTATAATGAGACAACCTGCAACTCAAAAGTCCATGCCTTCAAGTAGGACCCTTTACTCAAAAAGCCAGCACAGGTTGTGAGGTGAAAGAGATTATTTGTGCCTCAAAAGCAACACTGCACACACACAAGGCTCCCTAAGACACTAGGCTCTGTCAGCCGGGCGGGGCATATGACTGTAATCCCAGTGCTCAGGAGGCTGAGGCAGGAGGATCATTTCGAGTCTGAAACCAGCCTGGGTTACAAAGTGAGCTCAAGGCCAGCCTGAACTGCATAGCAAGACCCTGTCTCAAAAAGATGAAAAAGAAAGAAACTAGGCTCTGTGGTAGTTACTGACTAGTCCCTCAGCAGGAGCCACAGCTGGGGAGTGAGTTCTCTGTGGAGGCTCTCCAGGATTCTGAGCTGTTGGCAGGATGGTTGGGCAGGGTCTCCTAACAGAAGGTAGCAGAAGGCCAGAGTGCAGGACACTCTGCAATATCTGCTTGGGACCCCACCCCGATCCCACTACTGAGCAGAACCAGACCCACTGCTGAGAGACCGCTTTCATCTCCACATCCTGGGAGGGACACCCAGAGACCTGTGCTCGAGGGATGGGAAAAGGAAGGAAGGAGAGATTCCGCTCTTCAGGAATCAGCTTGCTTTAACTGTCACATTGTGATGCCACCACTGCTTAGAAACCTGGCGTTGCCAGGCGTGGGTGGCTGAGGGCAGAGCCACTCCAACCCCCTCCTCCTCCACCACCACGTCCCCACACTCACCTTGGGAGCTGGCCTTGCAGACCCTCAGTGATTACTTTTAATGAGTGAGTTCATAAATTTTAAGTTATTTCTGTTAACATTACTCATCTCTTCCAAAAGTCCAAGCGTCGACATTCCAGATGACTTAAGACGTCACCTTACTTCTCCAACCTGTTTCCTGGCCCCTAAAATTTAGTCCTACTCCCGCGGTGTGGGAGATGCATGATATTTCTCCTTACAGACTAAAGCCCGTGCCTCCAGGGGAGACAGCCAGGACCAAGAGGGGAGGAGTGAGCAGTGAACCCGGATGGGCATGCCTTAAACCCTTGCTCCCCTCAGAGTCCTGGTGCTGCTGGGGCCTCCTCCCGTCCCTGTCAGCTGGGCCGCCTCACGGAGGGTTTAGAGCTCTCTCCAGAGGCTCCCTTGAGCGGGTCCTTCTAATCATCCTCTGCTCCCTTTGCCCAGGAGCAGACTTTGGGCCTCCTCCCCCCTATATCCAGGCTGCCGGCAGCCATCTTGGCCCTGGAAACCTACACTGGGAGTCTTTAAAATTAGTAATCCGCACAGTGACACAAATTTTACAAGTTTTTAAGTTATTCCCGTCATTTCTTTTTAGATTTGGAAATGAAGAGATAGAGCGCATCTTCTCAGGCCTGGAAAACAATAAGAAGCTTCAAGGCCTCAGTCTGCGGTACTGTGGGCTGGGGCCAGGGAGCGGGCCAAGGCTGGGCTGTGTGTCAGCCAGAGTGCCATCTGGTGAGAGGTCCCTACTTTTGTCTTAAGTTGCACAATTCACTTGCTAGTTCTTTTGCTTTGCTTTTTCTTAACTAGAAGAGAAAGATCTTTTAAAATTTGAGAGTAGAAACCGGGCGTGGTGGCACACTCCTGTAATCCCAGCACTCAGGAGGCTGAGGCAAGAGAATCATTGTGAGTTCAAGACCAGCCTGGGCTACAAAGTGAGCTCAAGGCCAGCCTGAACTGCACAGTAAGACCCTGTCTCAAAAAGACAGAAAGTAAAAAAATAAAATAAAATTTGAAAATTGAGGGTGTCAAGGTGA
This sequence comes from Dinomys branickii, assembly GCA_004027595.1. Taxonomy (NCBI): domain Eukaryota; kingdom Metazoa; phylum Chordata; class Mammalia; order Rodentia; family Dinomyidae; genus Dinomys; species Dinomys branickii. The sequence continues at coordinate 15,000 of PVLD010025532.1, forward strand.
ATTCATATGTTTGACCAACTAAAAGAGTTACTAGGTGTTATCTTTTATGATGTGGCCTGTTTTTATTTATTATGATTATTTATCAATTCATGGATATGTATATTATTTTATCAGAAAAAGACCTCAAGCTGGGCATGGTGGCACATGCCTGTAATCCCAGCACTTGGGAGGCTGAGGCAGGAGGATTATTGCAAATTTGAGACCAGCCTGGGCTACAAAGTGAGCTCAAGGCCTGCCTGAACTCTATAGTGAGACCCTATCTCAAAAAAAAAGACCAGAAAAAAAGAAAAGAAAAGAAAAGACCTCAAATTCAAATTTGAAGACATGGAAGTAACATCCTGTGGACAATGTATCTCACCCACTTCCCCAGTGAGCTGTGCCTTGATGGCAATGATTTGCAGTGCTCTGGAGCTCTGGCTCTGCTCAGGCCCTTAGTGGAGTATGTGGAGATGCAGGAGAAAGACCAGTCCGCCACAGCCACTCCCAGCACCGGAAATCCCCCTCAGCTGCTCCGCAGTAAGTACAGACAACTTACCCCTAGGTTCTTTTTGGAGCCACCTAGAAAGAAAACTGCTTTATGATTAAAAAGGACCCTCCATCCAGTGCACTGGTGCACCCTGTAATCCCAGAGAAAGTGAGTTTGAGTCTCATCCGTGCAATTTAGTGAGATCCTGTCTCAGAAAAAAAAAAAAAAAAAAGGACTGGGAATGTAGCTCCGTGGGAGAGCAGCTCTTGGTTTCATCCCCCGTAACCCCCCCCCCCAAATGAGCTGCTTTGTAGTCCATGAAGATTCTTCTTCCTGAGTATGTGTGGGGACGGTAATGGCCTCCAAAGATGTCTTTGTTCTTCTTAGGGTTTTTGGCACAAACGAAAACAAAACAAAGTAAAGATGCCTTTGTTGCGGTCACAGAGAAGACCTCAGCAGAAAGGAGGGACCAGTAGGTTCCAAGGGCCTGGCCTTGGGAAGAAAAGCTATATAGGGCCAGGCAGAGGGCGGGGTTTAGGGAGTGGTCTGTCTGACAGTGCCAGGCTGTGATTGGGCAGGGGGTGGGAGAAAGGAAGCAGGAAGTTGTAAAAGGGAAGTAGGAAGTTGTAATTTGACCAGGGAGGAGAAAGGCAAGGCCTGGTGCGTGGTCTCCAGTAGCCCATGATGTATTGGCTCGCTGCCATGATGATTTAGCAGAACTTTTATTAAGGCAGAAAACTCATCAGTTCTAATCTTGAGAACTGTGAATTTGTCATATGGCAAAAGTGATTTTGCAGGTGTGATTAAATCCAAGATTTTAAAATGGAGAGATGATCTTAGATTAGCCCAGCAAGTCCAGTATAATCACAAGAATCTTACCTATCTATCTGTCCTTCATAGGACCTTCTCTCTGAGCTGCATCCCAGCCCTCTTTCTTTCCTCTCTTTTTTTTTTTTCTTTTTTTCTTTTTTAATTTTGAGAGAGTGTCTTGCTAAATTGCCCAGGCTGGGCTCAAACTTGGAATCCCCCTTCCTCATCCTTCCAGAGTGCTGGAAATACAGGCACTGTGTGTGCCACCATCTCTGGCACACGACTCTCTGGGAGAGGTGGGCTGGAAGGTCAGAGTCACAGAGGAGATGTCGATATAGAGGAAGGAAACCCCTGACCTGCTGGATATCTGATACAAGTTCATGTTCTCTAAAACCAAAGAATGAATTTTAGCAACAACGGAGGTTTAGGGCAGAATTGGGGGAAAGAAAACTTCTGTCTGAGAGAGATAGAAGGTGTCCTGAGGGGGTTGCCAAGGACCCTGCCTATTCTAGAGATTTTTATAGAGCAAATCTATGTCATGAGGTGTGTCCAAGGTGGGCCAAATGGGAAATCACAAGGTGGGGCATGAGGTGGTACAAGACTATGGTCAACCAAAAAGATTAGGAGTATAATTGCTCAGGTAAAATTGATTATATTGGGATCAAATAGGGAAGCGAGCGAGTGGATGTCAACAGAGAACAGGACTCTTCCTGGAGGGGGCTGGGTCAGTGGATCGTCCCAGCTTCCTCAAGTTGATGGATACCTATTTATTTATTTATTTATTCATTTATTTATTTTATTTATTCATTTATTCATTTTTGTTTATTCATTTATTTGTTTTTGAGACAGGGTCTCGCTATGCAGTTCAGGCTGGCTGTTAGCTCACTTTGTAGGCCAGGCTGGCCTTGAACTCAAAACATAGATGTCTGTTTAAAATATCCATCTTGGATGTGTATCCTTAGGAAGTATGTGGGTGATTTGGTACATCTTTTATCTTGAGGTCTGGCTCACAGCAGAGGTGCCCATCTCCCCCGCAGATGCAAGGCATCCATCTTCTGCACTGGCTCCTTCGAGGGCCTGGGCCTGTCTGACTGCCTACAGTACTTTACCTAGCTTAGTTGCCTACAAGAAAGTGGCAGTGGGAGCAGAGGTTGGAGCCAGGGATGCAGGCGGCCTCTAGAAGCTTAGGAAAGGCAAAGAAACTACTTCCTCATCCCCCAAAGCCGCCAAAAGGAAGGTGGTTCTGCTGAGGCCTTGACTTTTGCCTGTAAGACCCACTCCAACTTCCAACCCCCAGCACTGTAAGCCACTCTGTCTGAGGACCTTTGTCACAGCAGCAACAGGCTCAGCTGAGACCCAAGATGGACTTGTGCCACCATAAAACATGGCTCCTGTCAGCTGCTGGAGCTCTCCTGAGCCCTGTCCTTGCCTAACCCTGCTCTTGGAGGGAGGGCATGTGAACACTTCCCTGGGAGTGTGTTCGAGGGCTACAGGTGGCTTTAGAAAAATCTCAACTTTCACAAGGACACTGCTCCTGGGACTAAAACCTCCACGTCACAATCATTTCATTCTACTTCACAAAAAGAGGGCACAGCTCTGTCCCACTCAGCATCTTAGGTGTCTGGCTGTGGGATAGGAGACCCTTCAAAATACTATCTCAGCTTGGAGCGGTGGCACAAGCCTGTAATCCCAGCACTTGGGAGGCTGAGGTAGGAGGATCATTGTGAGTTCAAGGCCAGTCTGGGCTACAAAGTGAGCTCGAGGCCAGCCTGAACTGCATAGCGAGACCCTGTCTCAAAAAGACCGAAAAGAAAAAGTGAGTGCGTCTGTAACTCAGGGATGAACCATTCATTATTATATATCAGGTGGTTTCCAATTTTTGCTTTAAACAAAACTGAAGAAGGACCTAGTCAAATTATCAGCTGACAGGTTATTAAAAATCTTTTCTTTGTGTGTGTGTGAGATAGACTGCTGTATGATGTTTTTGCACATAATCCAAAAATTCAAAGAATTGACTAATGGCTGCTAGGATAAAACTCCTAGGCTTACTCAACTGAAAACAAGTAATTTATTTTAAGTCCGTCCCATGCGATGTTTAGGCTATCCGCATACTAAAATAATTACCCTTTGTTTATCTGACATTTAAGTTGGACTGGGTGTCCTGTTGGGGTGGAGTGGGGTGAGGGGTGGAGGAGAAGCTAAATCTGGCTGCCCTGTCCCATTTCCATCCCGCGTGGCAGGATTTCTCAGGACTTGCAACAGCGACCGCCACAAATAGAAAAATGATGCTCCACTCCGCCTCGGTCATATTCCTCAGTAACTGGGAAACGGAGGGAGACACAGATAGAAGACCACAATCTGTCTCATCAAGAGGCAACTGATGAAATTTTATTTTTGTATTTAATTAGAATTCATCAAAATATGTAAGACATGTATGCATTGATCAAGAGTGCAGTTATGAAAGTAGAGTGATAACCACAGAAGAAATTTTTAATACGTGAGAGACTTAAGAGCCCAAGTTTATGTATTTGTGCATGTAGCATTTTTATTACAGAGAAATCTTACCAAATAATCCATAAAAGTTTTTTTCTTTCTTTTTCTTTTTCTTTTTCTTCTTCCTTCCTTCCTTCCATTTTTCCTTCCTTACTTTCCTCCCTCCCTCCCTCCTTCCTTCTTTTTTTTTGTTTTTCTGTGGTAGTACTAGGGATTGAACCAAGGGCTTTCACACTGAGCTATATCCCCAGTCTTTAAAATTTCTTTTCCTTGCACCTCATTTCTCTGAGCAACCGCACTCTGCTCTTGAAGGCATCCTCCATCCGCCTCTAATAAACCCTTCTCGCACCCCTTTCCCTCATGCACCCTGCAAATCCTTTTGCCAGGAGGGACGTCAGGGAAAGTCCCTACGTTAAAGGGGCTGAGGAAGCACTTCGTGCCTGGGAGTTATCATGAAGTTATCATCAAGGAAGGAAAAACGCAAGAGTTTGCTGTGGGTCTTCTGAGCTCTCCTAGGTTTTTTGTCTCTGCTGCACTTTGCTAGACTTGATCATCAGATGCAAGTTAGAAAATCAGGATGAAGGGAAACATCTTATATAGTATTTTTCTTCTAGAAGACAGGAAGGCAAAAATGATGAATGGGCACAGACAATATCTCTGGAAATTTCTGACTGTCCACCACCAGCAAAAAATGTTCTTGGCCAAGGCAAAACCAGTACAGAAGGAGATTTTTTTCTCCACACTAAACCACAGCTAGAAAGGAAAAGTAATGGGGAAAAATCATGAATAAATAATAAAGTCTACATGCTGAGTATCCTAGATAGAGAGAGAGAGAGAGAGATAGGTAGACACAGACAGACAGATGGACAGACAGACAGAGATAGATAGGTAGATATATATATATAGAGAGAGAGAGAGAGAGAGAAATAGATGATAGAGACAGGTAGGTAAATAGAGATAGATAAATCAATTGATTAATCTACAGAGACACCATTTACTTCTTTTTTTTGATACCAGGAATCACACTCAGGACCTTGCACTTGCCAGACAGGCGCTTGTGCCACTGAGCTACATCCCTGGCCCCAATCAATCTATAAAGATAGATAGATAGATAGATAGATAGATAGATAGATAGATTTTTTTTGGAGACAAGGGCTTGTTAAGTTGCGCAGGTGAGGATCAAACTTGTGATGCTCCTGCCTCAGCCTCCCAGAGTACTGCTGAGATCACGAGCGTGCACCACCATGCCGGCTAAGACTTTTAAGTATAAAATTCCACAGAGTGGACAGAATGGAAATACAAATAAAAGCACAAGGGGACAAGAGAATAGTGTAAGTATAAAATTCCACAGAGTGGAGAGAATGGAAATACAAATAAAAGCACAAGGGGACAAGAGAATAGTGTAAATTTTTCATTTGGCTAAAGAAACGTTCGTTTATGCTTATGTTTTATTTTGCTTGGAGTTAAGGTTCTGCCTAATCCAGTTAAGAAAATGATATAAAATATTTTTTTTTGTCTTTTTTGAGTCAGGGTCTTACTATGCAGTTTAGACTGGCCTTGAGACAACCCATGGGACCCACATGACTCACCAGCCAATGACAAATCTTCTGTTGTGTTGTGATACTGGAGAGCAAGCCCAGGGTTTGGTGGATGCTAAGTAAGCACTCTCCCGCTGAGCTATGGCCCCAGCCCTTTTCAATTATGTTTTACTGGAGACAGACTCTCACTAATTTGCTCAGGCTGACCTGGAACTTGTGATCGTTTTGCCTCAGCCTCCAGAGTAGCTGGGATTACAGGCGTGCACCACCACTCAGCAACATTTGTTTTCTTAATTAGCGGTTGCAGTGTACCAAAGCACCCTGGGTAGTGATGTGCCTTTCTTTCTTCTGCGTGCGCACTAGCACATGTGTCCTGACAGGCACCACATCCTCTTCTAGGTGCTTGGGATACAAAACAGGAGCTCTGTCTCAGGGAGGGGCTGGGAGAGGACCTGGGTGGTGAGTGTGCAGGTGTGGCAGGGTGGGGCCTTTTTTTTTTTTAGAAAGGTTGTCTTGGTTACTTTTCTCTCCTTGCTGAGACAAAATATCTGATGTCCAGAATTAAGGAAGGAAAGGTTTATTTAGCTCACAGTCTGTGGAGGTTTCAGTCTGTGCTCAGCTGGCTCCGAGGCAGAGGGGCCCATGGCGGAGGGCGACATCTCCTGGTGGTGGAGGACAGCAAAGCAGCCAGAGCTAAGAGGAGGAGCAGCGGGAGCAGCCTCCTTCCCTGCCTTACATCTGCAAACTACCCGCCCCTGGGCGGGTGTAGCACTCACACCCATGAATCAATCATAAACTCTAGAAGCCCAGCCCAAGACTGCAGGAAGCTTTGGGGGGACACCAAGAACCAAACCACAGCAAAGGTGTAATAACTATACACACACTCCAGTTTAATAGAAGGTGAGGTGACCCTGATGAGGAAAGGGAAAAGACAGGGAGGCCTGGTGTGGGGGTCTAGGAAAGGAAGGCAAGCAGGACAGGGCTTCAGACGGGCAAAGGTGGCCTCTGAGGGCAGCCGCTCCAAGGACGAAGGAGCCCTTGGGTGCCTGGGGCAGAGCACCCAGGCAGAGGGAGCGACCTGTACCGGAGGGGGCCAGAGGTGAAGGGGGCTGTCACTGGGAAGGAGCAGAGGAGCAGCTCCAGGGCTGCGCTGCAGAAGGAGCCTTTGGTCTCTGCGGCGGGCAACCTGGGAGCAGGGAGACCGGCCAGGGGCTGCTGTCCAGGGTCAGCACGAGGGAGAGGGCCCGAGTAGCAGAGGGGGTGGAAGGGGTCGGATTCTGCACTTCACCATCTCCTACGCCCTGGATGTGGGGTGCCAGAGAAAGGAAGAGTCCAGAATGACAGAGGGTAAGGTTTTAAAAGAGCCCCCCCAAATAGATCTCCTTACAACGCCAGGCTGGGCGGAAGGGATCGTGACAGCACGTCAGCCAGCTATCTCTCGTGAGAAGCACCAGAGCTGTCCAAAGCCTGCTGTCCCGCTGGGAACAGGCTGCTACCATTTTTTCAATTTTTTCCAACCAGCCATCCAGAAGGCAAGTTCCACTTTGAGCCAAATTGCAAAATCATCTTAAGCTGCCACAGGGACAACTACCTCAGGGAAGAAAGAGGAAAAAAAAGATACTGCTTGTTGTTCTTCCCTGCCATTCCTTCCGTTCCCTTCATCCTTTAACTCACTTCCCCTTCCATGGGCTGTGTGTTCCTGCTCCCGGGTAATCGGCCCAGAGAGAAAAACTCAAGCAGAGGTAAAAAGGAAGACTCAATGTCTTGTGTGTGTGTGTGTGTGTGTGTGTGTGTGTATCTTTTTGAGACAAGGTCTCGCTCTGCAGTTCAGGCTGGCTTTGAGCTCACTTTATAGCCCAGACTGATCTCGAACTCACAATGACCCTCCTGCCTCAGCCTTCTGAGTGCTGGGATTACAGGGGTGTGCCACCATGCCCAGGCAGTGTTTTATGTTGTCCAACAAATTAAACAAGAATGGCTTCATCGTGTCCCCTGGAGGAATTCATCTTGGACACACTCAACATTCCAAAAAAGGAATTACATGAAGCCTGGCATGGTTTGGGAACAGCTCGGCAGTCAACAACTAACAGGACCTCATAAATTCAACTTGGAGCTTGTCCTCTGAGGGTTACTCACAATCAGAAACTGAGAGATTCTGAAGGAATTTTAAGAAATCTCAACTCCGTCACCTCTGAGCAAGGCTACACTAAGTGAGATGCTGCCTAGTAGTACAAGGTCCTGACTAAATTTTTGGGACCACTGTCCTATTCCTGAGACCCACCAGGGTCTACGTCTCAGCATCCTGTAACTGCAGAATGAGGGCTTCGCGCTCACGGGTTCGTCGCTCCAGCATTTCCATATTGGAAGTCTAAAGCCATGGAATGGGATCTCACTGAGTGTATCAAGAACACAGCCTTTGGGAAACGCCTCGGGGAAGCTAAGCCAAATTTACACTGCCCTGTTTTAGACCATTTCTTTCTTTTTCTTGTTTTTTTGTTTTGTGTGTGTGTGTGTGTGTGTGTGTGTGTGTGGGTGATTATCCACTGAAACTTGTCACTTGGCTTTCTCTTCAATTCTAATCTTAATCTGTTCATGTGGAGATCACTTCCGGGAAGATGGCGACTGGGTAGGCAGCAGAGAGAGAACCTCCCAGAGGATTACCACCCAAACAATGAAATATAGCAATATGAAGACAGAAATGAGGACTTCCGGGAAGAAGACGACCAGCCGAGAGAGCGAGTGCGGAGGGAAGAACGGCTTCAGCTCCTGAACCTGACAGAGAACGCGCTACTGGGACAAACTGCGCCAAACCAGGCAGCACTCCGGGATCCTGCTCAGAACCCCACCCCCGCAGCCAGCGCTGCGTGAACTGGAGCAACAGCGACCGGCCAGCGGGATTTCTGAGTCGGGGAAAATCTCCATCCAGGGAAAAACATCTGAACGGCACTCCTGTCTGCACGATCACAGGGTGAGTTAAGTGCGTGCTCTAACCAGTTTTTCCTGAATCAGGAAGAAGCTCAGCCCAGCGAGAGACATCAAAGCAGCTTTAAGAACTGCGGGATCTCCTGGGTGGGAAGACCTACTTAGGCGCCCCAACGGGTTTTGTGAGGGGGGAAGGAGCTCCACCCAGGGAGGATCACCTGAGTGGCCTATCTGCAAGAATCCTGGGGTGGCGAGCTGTTTATTCGCCCCGGCCAGGTCTTGGGGTAGGGAGTAGAAGCAGAAATCTCAGCAGACAGCTTAAGGGACATTCTCCCAAAGAGAAGTAACCATTGGAGCAGCCTCTGCA
>PVLD010025533.1:0-23593 GCA_004027595.1 Dinomys branickii
TTTCCCACGTCTCGCCCCGGCAGCCTGGTCCGCCCTACCACATCTCCCCCGGCATCTCAGAGAAATACGCCCAGTTTAAACTTCCCAGCCGAGGTTCCGGCATTCACGCTCACCAAGTCTGTCTCGAGCTGGTGGTGTTTATTAAGGAGGTTCGCTCCCTTGCTGCTCACCCGGTCGCCATCTTCCCCGGATCTTATAATTCAATTCTGATGTTACTGTTATTGTACCACTTTGTGCCACTTTGTTAATGCTTTCTGGTTTCTTTTTTTTTTTTCCCTGTTGTTGAGATGATTAATTGTTTGACCAATTTCGCATGTCTGTATTTGTGTTCATGAATATACATTTCAAATATATCAATAGGTAAAACAACAGCCATTGTTGAGTCCATGTCACATTGTCTGTAAATCAGTTTGGATTGTACTATTTCTTATGCTACTTTGTGTCTGTTTGGTAATGTTTTTGTGCTTTTACTTTTAAAATAAAAAAATCATTAAAGAAAACATATACTCCAATTTAGTTATTTATATTTTATCTCATCCAGTGCGAACAATTTTTGATTTTGTCCAATGAGTCAAATTATAGCACACTGAACCAAGGTTAAATTCAGTTCCCATACCCTGCACAAAATCCTTATCTATTACTCACCTCACACATCTCTCCATTGTTTGCTGATTTTTGTCTGATGTGACTGAAATAAGACATATATTCATTAAGGCATAAAATATGAGTTCAAGAGACAGAGCTAAGAGGTTAACTATCAGGTAAAATATTATGTATCACTCTAAGAAACATAAATGCTATCTCATCTTTAATGCGGCGGAATCTCTCATTGTTTTAAGATGTACAGTGGTATGATCTGGTATATATTTTAAGGCACCCAATTTGATTATTGTGTAGGGAATTTACGAAGAAGCTGAAGCAGCACCAGAGTAAGAGAAGATACGAACCCACTGAACATGGCAAATAACCCAGTGGTCAGTAGAAGTAGATGGATAGAGCAACAGAAGCGGAGCTTATTCTAGAAATATTTTGGGGGTAAAGCTGGCATGATTCGATGATGAATCCGTGAGGGATGTAGAGCGGAGATTAATTAAGAACACTTTTGTGTTCCCAGAGAAGACTGCAACATCAACGAGGAGAATTAGTGTGGAGGGCGTGGAGATAATATAGCCTGGTGTTCATACACTGATTCTGAGATCAGGTCAACCACAAGTGTACACACTATATTTACTTTATATGTCTGAAGCAAAGAGCAGAGTTTAGAACTGAAAGCAAAAGTATAGATGTGAAAGGTAGAGATGTAAGAACAAATCAAATAACCCAGTTTGTGTGAAAAAGAAAGAGATATGAGCTAGATACTGAAGTGTGAACATTAACATCAAGGAATGAGAAGCAGAGAAGGGGGATTACTCACCTGTCACAAAGTTAACAGACGTTTCCAGACCTAGCTGGATCAAAAGGCATGAGAAGACAACAATGCCCAACACTATTAGGAAAACATGACTTGTTCCTCAGCGCTTGCACTTTAACAACATTCATCTGTAGTACACCTGGTCAGCACCTGGCTAATACCTACCTCTCACAAATTCTTTTTGGAAATGACATGAGCCAGTCCTTCAGCCACTAACTGTGTTTTAAATTAAGATGTGTCACAGAATGGAGGAAGGTTAGTAATATTTATTCACAATTGTGACCTTTGCAGTCATGCTGGGAAAGCAGAGAGCAGGTCTGCAGAGGCACACGTACCACAGGGGCCACATGGCAGAGAGCTAATGGAAAGCCCCAGATGGTGAGCTGTGTGTGAGGTACACCCTCCCTGAGACACATTTTAAGCAAATTGATCCTCTTGTGTATGGCCATTTGGACTATACTTGTGCGTACTTTGATATGAGTTTTGATGTATATTTGATGTGGGTTTTAATGTATCTTAGAGTAAACTCTCTCCACAGCTTTATTCCTTTCTATGCCCCAAAGGGTTGTTATTTGTGAATCTTATTAAAAATTAACAGGAATCTATTTCCCATATGCTTTTTTTTTTAACAGTTGAACACTGACCTGTGTTGATGAACATGATCCATTCATTGATTTCTGGACCCAGATGTGCTGGAAATCATCCCACACCGAGTGATGGATCTGGGAAGAGCTCAGCGATTGATCTAAGTGGTGTTCAGAATTTCATGTGTTAAAAGAGCTCTGTGGTGACTACAAATTTGGAGAACTCCATTTCTCTCTGCCAGGGGGAGAGCGACATGCCATGAATCCAGCTCTGATTAATATGCTCCTAATTGCACCTGCTTTTCTCTGAAGCCTCATGTGTTAGAACAAAACCACTTCAGTTAGCACCCTGCTAGAGAGAGAAGGCTGCTAAACAGAACTGACTGAAAAAACCTTGCCATCTCTGCATAATTCTTGTCACAACGGGGCTATGTTTAGAGATATTCTAGTTCAATTTTTATGTTGTAAAAATCAAACAAATGAACAAAATGATTCACTCATCACCAAAACTAGAACCTTGATGTGGATTTTATGGACCATAGCCTAACAAGTCCTGGGCTAATCCATTACATTCCACAAACATCAAAAAGTTTTAATATAAATTGCATTTTCTGTTTGCTTTACTATTCTTGTCAGAGAAAAGAAATGAAAAGTTAGGCAAGAGAATAGTGAAGGTGGAGCATAAACTTTATGAAGAATTATGTAGATCATTGTTTTCTGTAGCCTGAGTTTACCTATCTGTAAAATGGAAATGATGCCCTCTTGAGATTGCAAGGCCTACATTACATAATGTCCCTAGAACTCTGAACATATTAGATACGAGCCCTGGATGTATCTGAACTGGTGGTTATGGGTGATTCCTGTTAGGAGGATGCATTAACACTCACTACTTGTAAACTAGTTTATCATCTACTGTCGGGTGACAGAATTAGAGCAAGGAAAATACATAGGAGTAAAACCAAACAATGGGCTAAATGATACTTATTTGCCTATAACTCAGGAAAAGTATTGCTGCTAATCAATCTGTGAAAACACACAAGTTCTACAGAAGTGGTTTGTGTTGGGGCTGGGGATATAGCTCAGTGGAATAAGCGCTTGCCTAGCAAGCGCAGTGTCCTGAGTTCGATCCCCAGTACCGCAAAAAAAAACAAAACAAAACAAACAAAAAGAAGTGGTTTGTGTTTACAAAACAGTATAGTTACATACTCTGAAACACACAAGGTGCTGTTTTTTTGGAAGGAAAATCTGGGACCTAAAGGACATTTTCAAATTGTGGAATACTTCTGTTCTAGCTTTCCACAACAAATAGAGAGAAATAAGCAATAAATAACTTTAGTAAGTGTGATTAGCTCACCAACATACTTCTTTTCCAAGTATATATACATTCACTACTATGATTTTTATGTTGTGCATATATAATTTAGCTATATTTTCAGTTAGTAAAACTGCTTCACCTTTAAAAAGACCTCAAAATCTCCACACGCCTCATTATTCCAGAGTTGCCACCTGAATCAACCAGGAAAGAAAAACCCAAGCAAATATACGAGGTGTGATTGAAAAACATGGTGAATATTTAAATTAAAAATATTTATGCAGTAAAAGACACATTGCCCTTAATCTCCATCAAAATATCCCCCTCACCTCAAACACACTTGCTGCACTGTCCCTGCTCCTCTCTGAAGCAATTCGGGAAAACTTCCAGCCTTTAGCTGTTCTGTCACGGTCGCCCCTGCATCCTAAATCAATTCCAGTGTTTGCTTTGTGATCATTTTGATGTGAGAGAAGAGCCCTAAATATCACAGGGCCGGACCATGAGGAGAATGCTGACCAGGACACAGCGCAGTATTCTCACAGCCTGCTTTGGTTGGGATGGAACTCGGTAGCAGCACTCACTGTATTTTTCATCACGTTGCCTAAAGACACTGGCGAAGGAGGACTTCCAGAACTGCTTTGGAAAACAGCGAGAACCGTATAAGTGTGTTCATAATGAAGGGGCGTGTTTTGAAGGAGATTAATGACAGTATGTCTTTTATAACGATCATTTTAAAAATAAATAAATATTCTCCATAGTTTTGATCACATCGCATAGATGAACACTTTGAGGAATAAGCTGTAAATCTCCAGTGAAGGATTATATTGAATTTAAAGGACTATAATAGAAAATATAAGGTGATGAAGTGACAGAAAGTTTTAATAATAAATAGGAAATTAAATATTTGTAACACAGTGCTTGAGGTGATTTGTACAATACTTGTATTTGTACGATACTTCTCACACATGAAAATATGATGAATAAATATTCGTACCCCACCACAAAAGACAAATACCAAGACAAATATATATATTTATATTTGCCAAGACAAATATATATATTTCTCCTAAGTACCACAGGAGAAATTTTTAAATAAATATTCCATATAAAAACTTGAGAAAAATCAGACAACAGCAAGAAAATTTAATATAATGAAAAAAAATGATGGAACCATTTTTTTTTTAATTTTAAAGACAAAAGAATGGAAACATCAACAACCAAACAGACATAAACCAGAATAACACAACTTGACATTGGCCTATGAACAGTTCTGAGAATGTGACATTTAATAGTCAATCATCATTACAGACGTATTCACACACTCAATCCACACCTAATGAAACATAAACTTCATTCCAGGCTCTGTCTTTGGCATGAGGGATTCAGAGATGAATGAGATGATGCTTTAGACGCTATGGAATTCTTTGTGTATCTGGACAACAAATGAAGTGGCAAAATTGAAGCATATGTGAACTAAGATGAGCCTCAGATAAGGGTCTTCTTGTTTGGCTTGAGATGTCCACATGCATCCAAGAGGAAATGACTGTGAAGGTCATGTAGGAAATCACTAGAGTGAGAAGAAAGTTTAGAAAATATTGCAATACATAGAGCTCAGAAGTCAAGAACACACAAGGTATTTAGGGAAATGACAAGTGGTGCTTCACTGCAGATCACATTCTGCCAGATAAGATGAAATAGACCTGAGTCATGAAGCTATGCAATCACAGCTCCTGGAATGGGTGGTTCACTGCATCTGAACTTGGCTTTTTCTTAGGGCTGCTATATTGGGGGCCTACGTATTCTGAAACAACAGCAGATGTCATTAGTGTCTTTTATCCATCGTTTGTAATTCTTGGGTCACCAGAGAAAATACCAGCATCATATCTCAGGGGGAAAGACCAGAAAATTTTCAACCAGGAAATTTTGTCTACAAGCAGCGCTGGGTTTTGAACCAAGTATTCCAAGCCAAGATAGAGCTCCAAATGGGGATCTGAGGAAAAAAGAGCAGAGCGGAGTAATGGAACAAAACAGGCAAACAGAACCACACTGGGTAAGGTCTAGAGAGAGCTGAAGAGCGCATAACAGGATGTCTCAATATTTTTGGTAGTTTGTGTATGTGGCTGTGTATCTTTCCCCTGGTAATTTGTGTATCTGAGAATCCATAGTAAAACAGTTAATGACACACAGGAGGTTCTCAACAATAGGGTGTGCTTAAGGGTGTGTCTATATGCTGTGCCCATGTAAGAGTCAAGAATCTCCCCAGTGCAGATAGTCTTTTAGAATGATTTATAATGCATGCAAGTTTATCAAAATTGTTGCCTTGTAAAAGTTATTTATTTGTTGCTGTACAATAAAGCCTATTATGGCATCCAGAATAGAGAGAATCTGAATAGAAATGAAATAAAAGCTCTGTAATGCAACCCCCATCTTGAACACCAAATTAAATGCAGCAGGTAAGAATTTCTACACTTTTTTATCTTTAACTTTAAAACTGACAGATCACTTTTAACAACAATCATAATGCATGTACCAACTTTATAACAAAATATTACCTTTCATTGAAAGGGAGGTATATTTCATGACTAAAACATCCAAACAAATGACTTTTACTTTTACTGTTTAAAATGCCCTTTCAGGAAGTTTTAAAGGTCATCTCTAGATGTGCAACAAAATCATGGAATTTTGAGAGCTGAAAGAAAAGATATAGATTATCTGATATATTTACTTCCTGTTATGTGTGAGTTGATGCCCACATACTTACTTAATCCAAAGATCTTTCTGTATTACCAACCTGTTATGCTTTGTTTTCTGTAAGTGGAATGACACATCACAATCTGATACATTAGTTTCTACTTCTTCAATCTGTAAACTCCTAACCACATAGACACTGTTCAAAGGTAAACATCTTTGCACATCTATTTATAGCGCAAAACTTGATATACGACAAGAAATCAATGAGTAAATGAATGAATGCTGTTCTATATAAAAGTATTTTACATAGGCTTAATATCTCCTTCATCAATGTAAGTGTACTCTCTTCATCCTGGAATTTTTAGTAATATATATCAGATATCTGATTCTGTTTCACATTAGTGAATCTGTATTTCTTAGACTCAAGAGTTCATGTGATATCAACTATTTCTCTAGTCATGTAGACTTAGACACAGAACACAATTTTGTATGAGAATCTTTATCTTTTCCAAGTCAACTCTGTGGACCCTGGCTGATCCCTGGTTTCATATTTTTAGAGAGAATAAACTATTCTATACTTGATCTCTTCATAATTTTCTGGCAAAATTTAAGAAATTGGCTTGACATTGCCTTCAGATAAAATATACAATAAGCACTAAATTATTTTGATTTTTTATTTTTTTGGCACTGGGAATTGAACTCAGGACCTTGTACTTGCTAGGCAGGTACTCGTGCCACTGAGCTACATTCCCAGCAGCACTAAATTATTAAAAGTCCTTTTCCAGTGGTTCTGAAACTTATCAAGATGATCCCCTGAATTATCCTATTTTTTTCTTTTTTCCATTCACGTTTCTCCTTCTCCTTCTCTTTTCTTTCTTCTTTCTTTTTCTTTTTCTCTTTTTTCTTTCCTTTCTTTTTCTTTCTCTCCCTCTTTCTCCCTTTCTCTCTCTTTCTCTCAGCTTAGTAAAAAACATTTTTCCTATTGTATGTGGTATACTTGCGAATAAAATTGTATCAATTTAAGGTGTACAGTATAATGTTTTGATGTACATATACACTGTGAAATGATTTCTACAATCAAACTAATTAATGTATTCATTGCTTCATGTAATTATGATTTTTGTGGTGATAATATCAACTCTCAGGAAATTGTAAGTATATAATACAACATTATTTACATTTTGTTTGATCTGAATCCAATAAATCAAACCATGGAACCATAAGAAATGATATTATCTGACCCTAATTCAGGTGGATCCTTGCCTAAGACATGAAGCCCAGCATACTGTATTCTGGCTAGACAGATGATTGAAGATTTTGCTCAATTCTAAAATGGATGATTAACACATTTCCATTGCATTTTTCACATGAGCTGGATTTTATTGGGATTGTGATCTTCTGTGGTGTCACTGATTTAGAAATCTCCTCTTTTAAGACAGGAAGGAGTGGCAGTTGGAAACAGTGAGAGATAAATCATGTGACAGCAAGCTATTGTCATTAATTTGCTTCTGTACCTCATAAATATGCTGTGACAGTCTTGTTGAAAATTTTTTTAGGTCTAATATCTGGTTACTCAAATGTAGCCTAAGAAGACTTCCTGGCACTACTGGGAATGATAAATTGGAGGATAGAATGAGATAGAGAGTCCTCTTGGGAGCAAATGAACCTCAGACTAAGGTTCGGGTGATAGATTGTGTTTGGGTGATAGATTTTTTTCAAAGTCTTCTCATGATATGATTACCACTCTAGTCAAGCCTCTGAGCCTGAGGGAGCAGTCGCCTGGCTACTATAATTACTGGATAAAGATGAGCTCCTTGCTTCTCACATGCCCTGGGCACTTTGAGACCGATTTCCCTCTTCCTTTTGCAAGTTCTCAAAGTCCTTCTCTCACTGCTCTTTTGAGAAAGGGCCTTGCTATGTAGTTCGGGGTGGCTTTGAACTCACTATGGATTCCAGGGTGGCCTCAAACACATGACAATCCTCCTGTCTCAGCCTCTCAAGTGCTGGCATTACATATATGCACCACTATTTCTAATAAAGTAACCCAAGTTTGACCTACCACTCCCTTAGGCTCAGAGGCTTGACTAGAGTGGTAATCATGAGGAGACGTCAAAAATATCCATCACCTGAACACAATACGAGAGCCTGATTGCTACTGTATCTCCAATAGAATAGAAAGAAGTGATTTCATTTTAGTTTGTAATTTTCAGATGTATGTGGCCCATTGAACCCATCCAATAACAAAAACTTTCAGGAAAGTCCCAGCAAATTTAACTTCTTAATGTTTCTCCTGTGCCCCCCACCCCACCCCCCGAGATGAAGGACTTTATCTTGAAGGCCAAGGTCTTCTTCTAAAACCTACTCAGGGATTGAGGACAACACTTGAAGGCAATGTTGAATCCAGATAGAAACAGAAGAATGGCTGTAGTCTCCCCTAGGGTGTTGGATTTTTTAAAGAAGTTTTACTTACAGATATTACCCAACCCATCCTGAAGTAATCTTTTTCTAAGAAGTTCCAGGTGCTCAGTCTCATGTTGAAGGTCAAAACACAAACGCATTAGGGAGCAAGCTTGGAATGTGAAATATGTGTCACATCTAAATTACTATTAAGAAAAACAAAACTATACTAACAAAATACAATCCAGACTAAGAACCAGAAACATACACCATGAATTTATTATCCTAGGTATACTAAGCATTCGATCTCATTTTTCACAAACCTTCAGGGAAGAAAAAAATTCACCTTACATGAGATTCATGTAAGGACTTGTATTTCTTGTTCATACAGGGACATCTGGTTCCACAACAGGTTCTGGGCCCCATTAAGTCTGTCTTTTTTATGGTGCTAGTTCCAGGTCTTCTCAGATATTAAGGAACTCCAAAGGCCTGTGAGCACGGCCACTAAAGAGCTCCAGAGACTCTTCAGTTCCAGTTAAAACCATGGTGTTGGAGCTGTGAACCCTTTGCCCTGGTTCCGGGATAGCCCTGCCAAATTCCCCGCAGCAGCTGGTTTAGGAGTGTAAGCTTACTGTGCTGCAAGGCTGAGGCAGGGGTGGAGGGTGCCTCCCTTTATAGTCCATGACTGCCATCTTTGCCCAATCCTGCTCACTTTTTTGTATTTACCATTCTCACCTTGGTCTTGAAGGGTCAAACAGCTTTGGGATTGTTTCTCTGCAAGCCAGAAGTCAGCTATGTGCATGCCTCCTTCCTTGGTGTCTTCCCTGGTTCCACAGCTTAGGAGCTCTGCATCTCATGTACATGTGCTCAAGTCTCACATACATCTGGTGAGCAAGCTTTGCAACAAGTGGAAACTGCAGACCAAGGTCTAGCATAAATATATAGCTGGGAGAGATGGCGGAAGCCGCAGGCAGCTGCATATTCCCAGTGTTCTCTGCCATTGGAGGCTGGAAGCCTGAGACATTTAATTTTGTTCTAGTGTTTACATTTATTCGACTGTGGTTACGATAGCCTAAGTCTTCCTGATGTTAGATATTTCTTTGAATAGCTCTTGATACTAAATACTATTTGGCTTAGAATTCTCCAAAGAATTAAAGAATTAGCAAATGTGAAAAATACTCATGGCCATTTTGACCAGAAATACTTGACAAAGATGTGACTGCCCTTAACTTTCCTTCAAATAGATACTAAAAAGAAAAGAGGTTAACAGGCATTGTTAAATTCTGCAATTTTAATTGTGGTTGGTGTGCATAGAGTTTACCATTTATTGCAAATTTAAAGAAAACAACTCATAGGGAGAAAGAGAAGGGATCATGTCATTTACTTTTTAATGGGGAATGAGCATTTTTTGCTTAATCCCATGTGGTGCTGGAATCTAATAGCAGTGCTATTTGGCCTTAGTAAACATGTTCTCTCAGATTGAGGATTTATAAGTATTGGAAAAGAAAACATACTTAGAGATATGTATTTTTGGTAATCTTCTTAAGATTTTATTTGCTTTTTAAATAACGCCTTTAAGATTTTGTTGGTAATTCCAAACCCAGATTAGAGCTCTGGATCATAACTGAAATAGTGTGCTTGCTTTGGCAGTATATGTATTTTACTGAAATGTGACTTAGTTGAACATTTATTTGAATTTGAGCTCTGGTTCTTAACTGAAGTAGTGACTCTGCTAAACATTTATTTGCTTGATCAGGTATGTATAGGCACTTTTATCTGAGCACTGGAGAAATATGGGGAAGTGTGGTGTTCTTCAGAGCAATCGTAACGATGGTGAACCAGTGACTCCTCTTTTATAATGTCCCCAGATACAGTGTGGATATACACTATTGGAGACAGAAGCTAATCTCTCCATGAAAGGCTCTGGCACCAGCAGCACTGCTCTGGGCTCTTCAGTAAAGGCTGAGCCATAGTCATCTCCAGCAAAGGGCATCATCCTTTACATCGGTGATATCCAAAAGAAGATTTATGCTATGTGGAGTGCACCTATGGTGGAAACCAATGACCTTCACTGGGTAGACGGTAGCAAGCCATGTCAGAGAAGGACATGAATAGTGCCCGTTCCAAGACAGAGAGGATGGGCTGGGTCCTCTGTCAATGGGTGAGAATAGGTCAACAGAACTTTTAGGCTTGTTGTATCAGTCAGCTTTCCTCTTGCTGGGACACCCAGAACCTAAAGGAGGGGTTGATGTGGGCTCACCTTTTCACATGATTCAGCCATGAGTGGCTGGTCCCAAGAGAGAAACAGTGGTGAAAGGCCGCAGCACCTGGGTCCTCCTGTCAATGCAGCCACAAGGCAGCGAGGGGAGGGAGGAGCCAGGAATGAGGGTAACAGAAACTGTACAAAGTCACACCCCAGTGGCCCATGGCCTGCCCCTTCCAACCAGGTCCCACCTCCCAAAGTGAGACTTTTGGGGTCATTCTGGGTCTAAAGCATAGCAATTATTTATTCTCATGAGATGGTTGTGCTAAAGTCACTCCTCATTACAAGGATCCATTTAAAACTCACAACATATAGTATTGCACAATTAAACTGCCACAGTTTTGTTCAAACTGTTCATTCTAGCAAATTCATGACCAATATTGATTGCCAAACTGATTGTGTGAGAATCAGCATCAACTGTTACAGCTAAAACAATTCACCATATGGGACATTTATTTTTTATATACAGATTCATCCTATTTGTCTTTACATTAGCTTGTTTTAAAAAGAAATGGACTAGGACTTTTTTTGTAAAGATGAACCATGGAAAAGGTGGGCGATTAAAGGTGTTCACAAATGACCTTGTTGGACAGGCAGGAAAATGAACTCCTAACAATCAACTGGTATTTGCTCAGCATGATTTTTGAGGTTCTTTCTCATCTGTTATTTCATATTATTCTAATACAATTCAGTTATTCCTCTTTTTATTATGCAAATGATGAAACCAAATAAAAGAGAGATTACCCTGAAAATCTACTCAACAAGAAAATCCAATTCCTTTAACTAAGAGCATACTTGGCACAGTATTATCATATTCTCTTCAAAACTAAACAAGAACCTTAATTCTCTGAGTGTCATGCACTCAGCAGTCATACTATAAACTCAGAGTTCATTCAAATGTGTTCAGAAATTCTCTGATTTCTTTTCTTTTCTTAGGCATTTTACTTAAAGCAGGAATAATAAACTTCCAAAACTGGCTATCTTGAAACATGTATGACAGAAAATGATTTCATTGACTATAAAGTATATAAACCATTCATTAAAATTGTTTATTTATTACTGCTGATATTATTGTTTTCCATTTTTGCTCCTCAATTATTTGCTGAACTATATTTTAAACTTTTCTACAGAAAAAATGATAAATTTATACTTTGTATTCCTAGTATCTGCCTTTAAACATCAATGATCACCAAAACTAAATGTTTGTTGATGATGTTTACATAGAAAATGATTTGATGCATGCATAAAATGAAGAGCTAACAGTTTCCAAATGAATAAAAATTGCAGAGAGTAGAGCTTCTTTCAGGTTATTAAATGTTCTGTGCAACCTAGGCGTAGCTCACCATCTGCTATATTTGGGCTTTTTATATTATATCATGTTTCATACAGGAAATGTCACTGTAATTCTAACTTTTTGGTGTTTCCCCCATTGCTATAGAGTATATTTTGATGTATATGAAGTTCATTCATCCAGTAAACACTTACTAATCTCCTTTTATGTGCCAGACACTGGATATGAGTCCAGCACATAGAGATATACAAAAAAATTGGCCCAGATTTCAAGAAACTACATTTATAGTTAATTTGAAACACATGTTTCCCTCTATTTTTACCTTTTCTAACCTCCCATTTCTCTTTAACTTCTTTTATATTTGTTTGCCTAGCTCAGCAGCGACTGGTTAAGAGCACAAGGGCTTCCATTTCTGAGTGCTCACTGACTTATCTTTGAGAAACCCTGCAAAATCTTCTTGACAGAATCCTTGCTGTATTTCATTAAGGCTCTGAGCCAACTACTAGATAATACTATTTAAGTGTTCATTTTCAAGCTGAGAAAAGAAAGGTACAGATGGGATGGATGATTTGCATAAGACCTCTGACTCGTGCAGGACCCAGGATTGGCCTCGGATTTTCCGTGTTCCAGTTGTACTCATTTACCCTCTACATGGTTACTGCCATTTAACTAAGGATGAATTAAATGATTTTGGTAACTGCTGTGTCTTTTGTGGCATGCGTTCTTTTTCCCCTGTAATATTTTTGAATGTATATGGGGAGAGAGGCTTGAAATAATATTTAGGCAGAAGGAAGTGAGCTTGTGAAGATGGAAAAACAAAACCTGGAAAGGAATTTTATATCTTTCTGTCTGTAGAGCTGTCATGTGGAAAAGGTATTTACTTGTCATTACTGGTAGAGGATTATACATTAAAAAGAAGTTTGAGGTCAGCATAAGGAAGGATTTTCTGTAGAAATGCTATAGAAGAATAAACTAATTCAGAAAAATGGGGCTGCAAACCAGAAAGTTTAAGCATGACAGTGTTGTGGAGAGGACTAGAATGTGCATGTGACTGTGACCTAGTCCTGCCCCCAAGTGTAACAGCAAGAGAAGCTGGCTGCTTCAGGACTGGCCCCAGGATGAATCCCACTGGGCAGTAGATGTCACTGTTTCATAGAAAGACGAGTGAAGGGGAGCCATTCTGGTTGTAGAGAGAATATTTTCAGTATTCCGATCTCCTTCCTTTTCTATATGGAAAGAAACTTCCAAAAACTATTTAGAATTAATATTTTGTCTCAGAAGTAAGTGAGAGACCCAACATTTCTACAATCTTCTGCTGTAGAATTTATGGAACTTATTTGTGTGCAAAGATTTAGATCAACACTGCAGCAGGAGATTGTACTACTTTCAAAGGGTCTCCATGCATAAGACCAGATCTAATGAAAAGGCAAAAATTGCTGTTCCCTACATGCTACCAGTGGAATTGTATATAAGGACACACACACACACACACACACACACACACAGTGCACAATACACACACACATTCTGAGCCATGCTCCTTTGGTCCTTTCTACCTTATATTTTTTTCTATGCTCAACTCAAGCTCAGTAACAAGAAGGGCATAATATGGAAACATATTGGCTAGTATGTTTATATTTCCCATTTTGTAAAGATTCTTGAGCTTAATCAAATTTGGGGCAAAGGAAGCTTTCTTGCTAAATTCTGCTAAAACTTAAGACTATGGTTGAAATGACTTCAGACCTGAAATGGCAAAGCCCCGTGGACCCCATTTGATACATGCGCTGTTCCTTCTCTCCTTGTTCTGCTCAGGCCCAGAGGCTCTGACTAGAGCTAGTGGAACTTATCTTCACTGGACCTGTCTCTCTAGGGAGCTTCTCTCTGGGTAGATGTTTCTTTCACTTCACAGAAACTTCAAAGGCAGGAAGACAGAAACAGTCAGCCAGGGTTATCCAAACCTGCTTTCCTCGCTTGGGCCTAATCTACTGCAACAATGGATTCCTATGAATCCATAAACACAAGTAGCTCCTACTCTCCTAAGAACTGATGCTCTCTTAGGAGGGACAGAATGTGGACAACTGACCTAATAAGAAGTAAGATGTATCCTAAATGTAGAAGAGAGGACCGTATGTTTTAAAACAAGAAAGTAAGTGGAATAGTGAAAGAAAGGCTTTTGAAGCATCTGGAATTTTAATTAGGATGCTGAAGGAAGGGAAGAATTCTAATATATGAAAAAGACAGGAATGACATTCTATAAAAGAGATGATCATAGTGTAGAATAGGCAAATGTAGAATAGACACTTTGGGTTCTTACTCTGATTGGCTAAAATGTAGAGTTTTTAAAGGAAAAATAAGAATGAACCAAACTATGACCTTGCTTTGCGTGTAAGGCTACACTATCTATTTTTCTACATAGTAATGATATTTGTTATAGGAGACTGGATGGGTCTACAATGGAATATACAAAATTATGAACAAGTTAGAACATTATTATGGGGATTTCAGATCTATTAGGAGAGAATACAGCATTGTAGTGATGATTGAGAAGTCTGAGGTCAGAGGGCACAGACTGTGGTGTAACTGCCAGCATTGCATTGTAATTAGCAATATTATAGTGGAAATATAGAGAACAGATGGTTGCAGCCACTTAAATTTGGGGAAATAGGACAGCAGGATTGGAAATGGATAAGCCCTAGCTTCATTTCAGGCAGAAAAGTAAATAAAGTGTGTATGTACATTTACCTCAGACACTTCATTACAGTTACAGAGCACATATTAATACAGGGCATAAAATGAGTATTACTGCAAAGAATATCAGGGAGAAATTCAACTATGATTGTGATGAGTATTCACTCATATTTTATCTGCTATGAAAAGAGAATTGTGTTAGTTACTTTCTCTTTGCCGGAACAAAATACTTAACACCAGCAACAGAAAGGATGGAAGGTCTGTTTGGGTCCTCAGTTTTAGAAGTCACACTCTTCACATAGTTGCTGGCATGGTGAAGGGGCCTGGAAGGACAGCGGTTCACTTCCTGGTGGTCAGAAAACAGAATGAGAGAGAGAGAGACAGAGACAGAGACAGAGAGACAGAGAGATAGAGACCAAGAGACAGAGAGAGACAGAGGCGGGTGGGGCAAGGTGCTGCAAAGGTAGAAACACTCTTCCAGGTCACAACCCCAGGTACCTGTCTTTGCTGACCAGACCAGGCCTATCAGCTCAGCTATGCTGACTCCATAATCCAATCATGTTTCAAAATCCCCACATAGGAGCTCATGAGGCTCTTGAGAAGCACCTAGGTATGAACCATAAAAGGGACTCTCCCAAATTAATATGGAATAATGTGTTTTAGGATCAGTATAGCTTTCTGGAGGAAAATGAGTTAATATCCAGTGTTCTTGTAAACATCTATAGTTATCCTATAAAAGAAGCAGCACCCTGGCCTGAGGGAGTGATTGTGAAGTCACTCAGTCTACTACAACAAAGACCAATCCAAGAGATAACCTAGAATTGTGAGTGCAGGAGCAGTGCAGAAAATCTGGTGGTCACCAGCAGAAAGTATACAACAGAGGTGGGGGGGGAGTGGACCCGGATGTGGACCAGGTGTAGGTGGGTGCACCCATCTCGGTGACACTAATTGGTCAAGTCCAGCAACTAAAGCAGTTACAAACATGGGTTGGGGACTTGGGAAGTGGAGCCGGAAGCTTGACTCTGTCCTGGGCTCCATGGCTGGGTAGCCTTGCTGTAAATGTAATGCTTACAATGGGCACTGAAGTATTGAAGAGCGTATTTGTTTGTTTTTGTTTTTTTTGTAGTCTGTGAGAGACACTTTGGATTCCTAGTCCTGTCACTTATTAGCTATGTAATTCTGAGCAAATTGGCCCCCCTGAATCTCAGCTATGTCATCTCCATGAAACTGGAACCGGGATGTCAGCAACTTGGTGTTTGTGCTGTGACTAATAATAGTACCATAACTGGCACATTACCCTAATCAAAAATGATAGCTAGCTCTTACTGGCTGACAGTAGGCCGGGAGAAGAGGAATAAATCCATCTAGAAACAGAAATTTTCTCAAAAAATTCTTATTACTTGGCATAAAGTTACCAAGTGGTATTCACTGTAGAAAGGAAGAAAAGGAGGGTAAGTTTGGAATAAAATGAGAGGCAGCATGGGGGTAAATGAATGATTTCTCCTTTGACTTTTCGTGTATAGCTTCTGTAATTAATATATCTTGCTTTTGTAATGAAAAAAGTAATTTGTTTAGACTGACTGCACAGGGAAAACATTAAGTAGAGCTCTAAGGAATATTTATAGATTTATGCTTCTCACTATTTTCCAAGTCTCATATTTAAAATGCTCAGAACTTCAGAAAAGAATATTTTTTATTCAGTTAGTGCTAGAACTACATTCTTGTATCATACCTAGAAATTTGCTCCTATATGCAAATTTCATGTAGAACTTATCATCTGTACAACCCAGGATAATCTCATTTCAAAGAAAAATGTTTTTATTTTTTCTTTTCCACATTCTGTTTCATGTATCTACATGAAAATATACCACATATTATAATCAGAGTACACACAGAGTTCATGTTTTTCACTTAATATTTTCACATTGCCCTATAGTCTCCATATTTAATTGTTATGACTGATCAGTAATATTTTATCCAGCAGTATGATCTCATTTGTCCATTTCCCTAACATGAACACTGCAGAAACTTCCACATTTTTTCAAGCATGGCCCAAGCTTACTGCCATGAACGTTTTATGTAAATATAGCCTTTTTCTTGTGAATGGTTTGCTTGTGACAAAAATTTTTCCAAGACTTTATGAGCCAACTTCCCCACTGTGGGGGAACTTGAAGGAGAGGTTGAGTTTGGCTCCAGGTTTCTGCGGGGCCAGTCTACGGTCATCTGGCTCCAAGGCATAAATACTCTGGAGGAAGGATGAGGTGGTGCATGGCAGCCAGAAAGCAGAGCAGGGGACAGTGCCAGAGGGAAAGGGACCAGGGACCAGATATAGAACCCAAAATCACATTTGCGTGACCCACCAAGAGGTGTGCTTTAATCTTCTGTGGGCAGCTCTCAAGACAATCAAGGGATACTTTCTGATTCCTAAACTTTATTGCCAATACTTTTAAAATGGCAGTAGGAATTTACAATACTACTCCTCTGGAAATTCTGACAGGTTCTTGAACCTCTGACCTGTCTCATGTGATCCCTAGTATCATTTTAATTTGTATTTCTCAGATTAGGAGCAGGCTTGACCATTGTTATATACTTACTGTTTATGTTTCCTCTTGGAGCTCTGACACTTGTACATAAATGTAACATTTTGAAGTGTAAGAATGAAGTAGATAATGTTTCTTTATCATTATTTTTTCATTTGTCTTGAATCCAACAAAAATCATTTATTCTTCTTTTGAAGTGATTCCAAACTGCCAAATATACTTGAAGATGGGAAATAGAAAACAAATCTATGAATGTTTTTTTTGTAACATCTCATGCTCAAGAAAGAAGTTGAGGACTTTAATATATAATTGCTTAGCATTCTGAGGACTAATGGCACTATTCAATTGTCTGCTGGCAGCACTAAGTGTTGGTATCATCGAAACATTCATAGTCTGAGCAACTGATTGGATTATAGACCAAAATCAACCTTTTATGTGCAAGTTAGTTTTGCTGTTATAGCAACAAAACCCGATTTGGCACTCTGCTACTCAGTCAGTAGTTCACCAAGTGACATACACATAGTACTTTCTGTTCCTCCTGAAGGCTACTTTTCCTTGTTGATAAACCTGCTACTAATGTCTATCTGAAAATTTTCAAGGCTTGACATTTCAAATCTGAAATGTCTCCTCCATTCTGCTCAGGAAAAGAATCCAGCACTTCCTCTGGATATTTGCTTTAGCTTAAATAAAAAAAATCATACAAAGAGGTACACCGCTGCCCAGCTGGATAGAATGATATGTGTCATTAAATCTGAACCTTGGGAGACTTGGAGAGGGTTTTATTTGCTGTATTCTATTTTATAGAAGAATAAGAAAAGATGGTTGCCCTGGAGGATCAAGCAGTTTCTCTCCTTTCTAGCACATCCTGAGTTTTGCCCTATCCTACATTAATCATTCTGAATGTGACTCTCCCTCATGGCTCATTGAACTGTGGATCAATCACAACATTTTCAAAGTGCTGTAATTTCATACATATTTCAACACAGACCTCAGAGGTTCTGTATACTTTGACCATTTCAGGCAAAGGCTTCATAGACTGGTAACTGAATATGCTTCGAAAACCCTTAGGAAAGAAAATATAGTAGTGAACTGCAGCAGGAGGAGTAAAACTATACCCGGATATCTGTTTGTTCCACTTGTAAGAAGTTTTACGCTGTAGCTAAATGCTGCTCATACAATTACACAGAAACATGTATGTTTTTATCCAAGAGACTATTTTGAATTTAAATTAATGTGTATATGTGCTTGCATTTACAAAGTCTTAAAGTTAAAAAAAAAGCATTGGGTAAACATCATTTGAGTAAAACTAATTTGTAAGACTCCAATGCCAATAGAGAAGGTATAAATATTATTTCCTGTTGCTCATATTTCAACATTCAAAAATAGGTTAAACTCTCTCTAGCAGATTTGTGGGTTGTTACACAAGCTATGATACTACATTCTGGATGAATATTTTATTTAAGATAACAATCTAGATAAATCTTGATTTCAATTCCCGAATTTTTGATGTTATTTTGTTTTTGCTAATCATCCTACAAGACAGTGCTACTGACCAGCCACTCACCGATATAGAGTTTTGATGACATTAGTTTGCTTTTCCAGTAGTAATGCAATGGATTTGAGTTTTTCCACATTATTTTAATTCTGTTTCCAACCAAAACATACATGGTGCATATTCTTAGCCCGAATTTAGAGTACAGCAGTGATAACTGACCCCCAAAATGATTGAACCCAGAACACCAGTCTGATCAGTTTGCCAAGTCAGTTTTCTGTTCCATAGTAACCTCTTAAAGAACATGGCAAGCTGGAGCTGGTTAGTCAAAGTTATTTCCTCAAATGAAGAAAGAACTAATAATTTCTTGCAAGGAATGGCTCTTCTTTCTATTTGCTTTGTTATTGACTACAGGCCTGAATAATTCAGCAAATTTATTGCAGCAGTTTTTGAAAAGAGCTTTCTTCTAACCTGTCATAATATCAAAAAGCCAGGAGTTCAGATACTGTTTCCTTACATTGTTTTGATAAAGAATTTATGTTGTTAAATTCTCAAGCAAGAGCTTTGTAGTTTGTTTCAGTTCAGAATACCTAGCCATGGAGGATTCCTGGACCAAGAGGCATTTTCTGGATATGACTTCCTTTGTTATTTTAAAAACATTCTATTTATATAAACTAGTTTCACACAGAGATCACAAGCAGAGTTCTAACCTTTAAGGTCATTTGACTTCAGGTTTTAATTTTTCATGTTAACACATTTCATAGATTGATTTGATATCTCTCTCTCTCCTCTCCATTGCTTTCTCCTTCCATTTCTCATTGCCTCTCCATGCTTAAAATTGTTTTCAGTATCAAATGTTTTCTTTTGGCTGTTCTTGCGGCATTTGGAATGATGCTAACTTTGTGCTAGCCCCAAATTGCCTCTAGAGATTCACACATAGTGCTAAGCTACCTCCCAGAACAGGATGATGAAAGCTCCCTCCAGCCCTACTACTAGATAGGGTCTCTTGGCACCCACTTTCCAAACTCTAGCGAAGTATGGACCACAGCTTTCCAGTCAAATGCTTGATTTTTTTTCTTGGAGTTGCCTGTCTTGCCTACCTCTTCCTGCTTTCTAGGGTAAAGGATGAACATTTTCTTTTTAAAAACTTTCTCTGGATGATTCTTTTAAGTACTATTTCCCTTTGTGGATCCCTCCTTTGACTCTAAATCACTCCATGATCTAGTATGGTGCCAACCAATTTGATATGCCTGGCTTATATCACAGCAATTTAACTGTGGCATTCAGCTGTTGTCAGATGTTAGCCTTTCCAGGTGAGCTGAAATTAAAGCTTTCAAATCTTGTTTAGCTTTCATTGAAGCTAGCATAAAGTGATAATATAGGCTGATAAAATTCAGTCTGAGAGGTAAGTGAATTTAGTCAAGGGCTGTGCAGAAGATAACTTTTTAGTGAACAAAGGTACTTCTTAATGACAACAGAGTTATTCACTGCTAAACCTAACATACATTAAAGTCAGAATTCTTTATTAAACTAAATCCAATAAACATCGTAGCCTAGACATGGTGCATTTTAAAGGGTTGGTTGTTTCCCTTTTTGATTTGGGGTTCACGGGGAGCTGTTAGTTCTTGCTGCTAACCATGATGGTGAGAGTGTTCTACTGCATATCACTAGCATGGGAAAAGGTCAAACTTCAAAAGTGAAAGTATGGTTTCTCCTGAGTGTTATGGCTTTTGCTTCATCATAAAGTCGAAATAATCAATTGAATCATTGTAATTCATGGACAATCTGTACCTTATCTGTTCTAAATTTGTAATGAATTATGTGTGATCTCAGGGCTTGCCCACTCTAACGGGGGGGGTGGAGGTACCATTTGTAAAGCAAACTCAGATGGATGGTTTAAGATCAATAATTAAACACACCCTGTTCCTAATATCTCAGACTATACTTAGGAAAAGCGACAGGATCAATTTCAAAAGAGATCTCACTTACCTGTCTCACTCTCCAATAATACAAAGGCCTTGAAATTGGCACTGTTGTTTAGAAAAGAACACTCCAGTGGATTTGGATTTTAACCCCGCCTTTATCTCTAGTTATGTGAGCTGGAGCAAGCCACAAGCTTCATGTATGTTTTTCAACCTTATGTGAGCAAATTAGACTTTCATGATCAGTTTTTATGATCAGTTTCTTTCAGTTTAATATATTAAGAATTATACACAAAACAAATCAATCAATTCAACAAATCAATGAATTGAAGTAATTTAATTTCTCCTTAGATACTTGTGAGGCAGTCACATAATTGACAAACAGTTGTATTGGTGTTTGTTGGAAGACCCAATCTCACTGAGGTCAGCCAAGACTAAGTGTTAAGTGTACACTCAGTCAACTCACTGGCCAGTGTTGCTCCACAAAGACAGCTTTCAGAAACAGCACAGTAGTTATCTTCTTATGAACTCATCAGCCAACCTTGGATCCCCTAATAGCAATAGTCAGGTAATTGGTAACGCTTATAATTTATCTTCACTTTCCTATCCCAACAAGAAAGAAAAGGAACTAGATTAGCAAACTCAGATCTTGGTGATTAAGCAGACTACAGACAGTATAATTAAAAATTGCAAAGACAGTTCTTTTATTTTACAATAGCAGAATCTTTTGAGTAAGATGCCTTTACTAAAATTTGATTCCCCCTGAAATCTCTACTGTTTTCTAGTCACTTAAAAAGAATCAGAAAACTTTTCTGTTCAAGAGAACCTGCATACTTTTCCAATTAACCAGAGCACAGCAATAGTGTTGGACAGCTTAAGAATAAATGATACTCATTTGAGCTTTACCTGTATTTAAGCCAAATGAAATTGCCAACAGCGTAAGCCTAAGTGGAGAAGAAATGACAGCCTGCAGAATTTTTTCTTGAATTTCTTCCAATTGTCAGTGAGTCAAAACCACAAAGAGACTCTGATATAACAGCCCAGAAAGGGAAAGGAAGCTGAAAAACTTCCAATCCCTGTCAAGGAAACTTGTAGTCTTTCTTAAATTTTAAATTGGTTCACTCATGTCAACCCATCAGCACAAAGGACTAAATGAAGACCGTGTTTATATGACACCACAACAAACAGTCAATTAAGTGGAAAGTGGGCCCAAATCGTTTGATTGACTCAATTTTTTACTCTCAGTTTGCTATTTCAGTCTATTTAATTGGTCACAGTCTTAACATGAGCATGTTCATTCAACAACATTCATGCGGCATTTGATCACTACTAGCAATTTTCTGCACGAATCAATCCTGGAGATTCAAAGAATATATAATACCACTGAGTTTAGTCTATATAAGTGCACCTTAATTTCTGAGAAGCATTTTTTCTTTGAGTGTCACTGCGAAATAGTGCAGATGGAACCAATGTAATGATGGTGATAAATATGGGATCAAGACAAATGAGATCCAGATTAATTTAAATATTGACAGAGTAGAAAGTACGAATTTTACCCCACAGTTACAGAAAGATGAACATACAGACATATACAAAAAACATAGTGAATGCAGAAATCATGTAATGCTGTAATTATACAATTGCACCTTGAATAATAAATTATAATATTCTACATTGACAAATATGATGAACAGAAGCAATATATACTTTAACAAATTATTAGCTAGAAATCATATTTCATCTATAACACTGCTTTGATTTTACACAATTTACACATAGAAGACATTCTAAATAGTATCATACATGGTCTAAAATGGTTAATTAACAAGTATGTATGTATTTGAAATAAAACTAATATGATTTAATAAAAAGAACTTTGAATATGGAATAAAAATATTTGAGGACACTACCAACCTTTTTGCTTCCTGGATGCTCTGTATTGATATTGGCAAAGTCATAAACCTACCTGAGCATGCGTTGTATAATGTGATTTATAGAATGAATGAGAATTAAATAATCATTATATGTAAAAACAATATAAATTTTAAAGCACTATAAATACACAGTATCATTTTCATACATGGAATAACATTAGAGATGTGCAATAAAATTACTTGAAATGTTTACTATATGTCAGACAAAATTAAGTCATTAATCTTTATAATTTCCTTGTGAGGCAGCTTATTATATATGCTGTGCAACAGAAGATACAAGATCCAATAAGGGCAATTAACCCAAGAACATTTACCAGAAAATGAATGGAGTAGAATTTAAGCTCAAGTCTTCTAATTTCAAAACCAAAGGCCACAGTGTGCATTTTGGTTAATGACAAAGGCATTCTTTCAGGTGCTGGCAGGGGACTACAAAATCTTAGTTACCATTAAGTATATTTATCAATATACAGGTAGCTAATCCAGTGGCTATCCTTCAAGTTTTAATGAATAAGAAACAAGATAATTCCCCAAACAAACCAAAATGAAATAGTTAATATATTTGAAAATTTAAAACTTTGCCCTTCATTTTGAAGCATAGGAATCGATGATGTTAAAATAGGTAAAGCTGGCAAAATGGGAGCATACTTTGATTTACTCAGCTTAAAAATCTTTAGAAAATGAGGTTATTGATGCTTGGCTTGCCTTCTATGCCAGTCAGCTTTCCATCATCATAAAAAATGCCTGGGATAATCAAGATATAAAAAGGAGAACTTTGCTTTGGATCAGTTTTGGAAGTTCAGTCTACAGTTGGTTGGCCTAACATGTTGCTTTTGGGCCTTTAAACAGTCTAGTAAGAGTGCATGGTGGCAGACTTCCGGGAAGATGGCGACCGGGTAGGCAGCAGAGAGAGAACCTCCCAGAGGATTACCACCCAAACAATGAAATATAGCAATATGAAGACAGAAATAAGGACTTCCGGGAAGAAGACGACCAGCCGAGAGAGCGAGTGTGGAGGGAAGAACGGCTTCAGCTCCTGAACCCGACAGAGAACACGCTACTGGGACAAAC
>PVLD010025534.1:0-23596 GCA_004027595.1 Dinomys branickii
ACATATTGACAAACAGACACCCATTATCATAGAAAATAGTACAATCACAACTAATCTATAGACAAGGTGATATGGTCTCAACAGTAGTTGTTGCTTTATCCATTGATATCTTCGAATTGTAGATGTATGGACCCATATATAGACATGCAAATTTAGTCAGACAGTTAATCCTCTCAACAACAGAAAAAAAAAAAACACACAAAAACCAAAAATCCAAAGACAAGAAAGAAAACAGGCATACATCAACAACAGCAACAACATCAACAACAACATGGGGTTGAGTTTTGAGACTG
The DNA here is from genome assembly GCA_004027595.1 of Dinomys branickii. NCBI lineage: Eukaryota > Metazoa > Chordata > Mammalia > Rodentia > Dinomyidae > Dinomys > Dinomys branickii. The sequence goes on from PVLD010025534.1 coordinate 294, forward strand.
CGTTTTGCTCCTCTGTTTTCCCATTTTTGGGTATCAGATTTAAAATGTGGAGCTATAAATTCCAAAGGCAGTTCAGCAGGCGGGGGTCTGCTGCAAAGGCTGCTCCAATGATTCCTTCTCTTTGGGAGAATGTCCCTTAAGCTTTCTGCTGAGATTTGTTCTTCTGTCTTCCCTTTTTTGGGTATCTGATTCAACATATTGAGCAGTAGATTCCCCAGGCAGTTCAGCAGGCAAAGGTCTGCTGCAGAGGTTGCTCCAATGACTTTTCTTTGGGGTAATGTCCCTTAAGCTTTCTGCTGAGAGTTCCGCTTAAAAGGCTGTACAGATATTGGTTAGATACTCCCTACCGAGTGACCTGGGTGAGGTGTGTGGGACCGCTCCCCCGCCCTCCCAGGGTTCCCTGCAGGTATAGGGATGGATCTCCTCCCCCACTCGGTGATCTGGTCGCGAGCGCAAATAGCTCACCAGTTTTCGGAGTCCCTGCAGGCAGGAAGGTTCCAAGGTGCCAGTTTATCCTTTGGGGTTTTCTGCGCGGCCCGCCCAATGCGCGCGAAATGTGGGACTGCCGGGTGTTGCCGCTGCTAAAAAGCCGATCTGTCGGGAGTCGCCTGAAAGCTTCGCCGGCTCGGGAGGCGGGAGGGACCGAGCCGGCTATGCCCCCAGGGCGCTTGGACCCAGCCAAGCCTCCTCCCGCGCAGAGCGTCTCTGGCTCCCAGCGTTTGGGGCTTTCTGCGCGGCCTGCCCGATATGCGCGAAATGTGGGACTGCCAGGCGTTGCCGCCGCTAAAAGGCCGATCTCTGTCGGGAGTCGCCGGAAAGCTGCGCCGGCTCGGGAGGCGGGAGGGACCGAGCTGGCTATGCTCCCAGGGCGGTCGGACCCAGCCAAACTTCCTCCCTGCGCGGAGCGTCTCTGGCTCCCAGCGTTTGGGGCTTTCCCACGTCTCGCCACGGCAGTTTGGGCCGCCCTACCGCATCTCCCCCGGCAGCTCAGAGAAATACGTTCAGTTTGAACTTCCCAGCCGAGGTCCCGGCTTTCACGCTCGCCAAGTCTGTCTCGAGCTGGTGGTGTTTATTAAGGAGGATCGCTCCTTTGCTGCTCACCTGGTCGCCATCTTCCCGGAAGTCCCTATTTCTTAAGGTATTAGTGAAGGGGACATTTTCTGGAGCCTCCTAGTGTGGGAGGGTAGTTTTTACCTGCAAAATCCACTTTAGCATTTCCATTTCCCTGAGCCTTTGAGTGCCCTCATCAGCAGTAAACCAAGGACTATTAGGGACCTCCAACTTACTCACAGTGGACCATCTTTTGATTCAGGTTTCAGCAAATCAACCAAATAAACTTAGCAACATTTTCAACTCATGTGCCATGGCATTGAGTCCAGAATCTGCTTCACAGGCCTATATCAAGACATTCAGTCTCATTTAGATTTATGTCCCTTCCATTATTATCCCACACTCTTAAAATCATTCCTATACTGTTTCTCAGACCTCTGCTTATATGAACTAGACTGCAAGAAGCAGTTTGAGAGCATAGCATACTCCCTCTTGGGTCACACTGTAGACCTTACCTCTAGGAGCCTTCTGAAAGTTGAGTCTGGTTATAAGCCTACAGGCAAAAGTGGGTGGAGAGAGCGAACACTGAGGAGCAGCAACTTCCTCTTATCTGGTAAATGCAGGAGGAAAATCGTTACCATTTCCACATGCAAAGCAAAGTAAGTTTCCTCAGGCAGACGTGGAGAGGCAAGGGGTGGGACAGGGTGGAGGTGGGACTGTTTTTGCCGCTGAGGATGAAGAAATCTTCTCTGGCACAACAATCTCATCAGAATCTAGGAATTTGATTCTGCCGGCTTTCATACAAACTTCGTTCCAAACACCTCCACTCTAATTTATAAGATCTCAATATTTTCCAACCAGTGCCCTCATTTTAGCTGCAGGTACTCATTGAGGCTGAGTGCTAAACTCATGTGTAATTCAGCTGATCACATCACAAGCGTTTGTGTTTGGCTTTTGGCAATTTTCGTCCTAAGAAGAGAAGAATAAAGGACAAAAGATTCTCCTTCAGGACATACTGAGAAGTCTTTAGATTGTTATGTGTCTAGAGCTCTTTTTCTTCTTTAGAAGTTTGTCCAGTGATGCTAAGTGAAGGGTTTCTCCCCTCATTATAATTCCGTTAGAGTCACTGTGGTGCCGCCCACTGGAGGCTATGTGCCATGGCACTGACCAGTACGGCCCCGAGCCAATATGGCACTGGCCACTAGAGGCCATGTGCTAAGCCTCACCCTTTTTCCTCTGAGTCAGATTATGACTTCCTACTCCCCTTTTTGTAGCATCCTATTTCATTTTCCCACACTCCCACCCAAGGCTGGCCTGCCACGTCAGCTGGTCCTCCTCCTATACCTCCAGCCTGGCCCTACATAACCATTGTTCGTCCAGCCAGGCTCCTCAGAAGCTCCATGTTCCCCATACCCCTTCCCACTGTGGGAAATTGTAAAAAGGAAACAGGATGTTGTAACTTGGCCAGGTGAGGAGGAAGGCAGGGCTTAGCACATGGTCGTCTCTGGGCCAAGCCCTGTTGGCTTGTTTTCATAGTGACTTGGTCTGGAAATTTGGTATCACTCAGTTTGCTAGCCTATGTGTCAATCATTCAGAGATACACACACAACTGTGCTTTGCTAATCTGTCATTCTTAGTCCATTCAAGTTGACATATCATGATGAACAGTCACAGTTGCCATAAAATCTTTACTTAATAGCACAAGTGAATGAAATAAGGAAATAAATAATGAAGAAAGAAACAAAGTATTGCTTTGCCTTCCTGGGACAAGTGTATAGCTGCACACAAAATAATGAAGTTGGAACTTGCTATTGTTCCCCTCCAGCCAAATTCACGTACTGAGAATTTCATCCCTAATGCAGTCATGTTGAGAGGTGAGGCTTAGTGGGAAGTGTTTAGGTTTAATGGACTAATGCTGCTGGGCTTTCAGGAGAGAGTTCTCTAGCTCTTCTGCTATGGAGAACACACCACTCTCCCTCTCTAGAGGACCTGTCAACATGGCATCATCTTAGAACCAGAGACCCAGTCTTCTAGTGTATTAGTCTTTGACTTCTACCTCCAGCATTGTGAGGAGAAAGATTTGTGTTGGGAAGAGCAGGGACTGGGGATTTAACCTAGGGCCTCCACATTAACTATATCCCGTGTCTTTTCAACTATGTTTTGTTTTGAGACAGGGGCTTGCTAAATTAGTAACTCTCCCAGGCTGGCCTGGAACTTCAGCCTTTCAGAGTTCTGGCATTATATGCATGTGCCTCCATGTCCAGTTTAAATTTCTGTTCTTAATAAATTATGATTCCTGCTCTCTGTTTTTCTCTAGCATCAGATTACATGTGGTTGACAGTGATCCTCACTGGGTCTTCTCAGAAAACTTTCAGGATCAAGTGACTCCTGGCCAAGACACAAAAGCAATATTGTCTCCTTTCTTAGTGTATTTTGATAAAAAGTGGGGATAAAATCAGGAACAACTACAAGAGGAGATACAGGGGCACCAAGTTCAGTCTACAAGGAATTGCACATGAGACGGCACAAAGATTTAGGTTGAACCAAGGTCACTATTGTCCTACTATACTAATTTGAAAACATTATTACTGGTGAGTTGGAAATGTTTTATTAAGAAAAGGATTTTTAAACCTCAATGTTCTGCATTCATAGGTTGATTTAATAATGAATGGGTGAAGCTTTCTTTATGAAAAATATTACCCACTCTCAGATGCAATATTCTACAAAATGGACCAAGACAGACCTTTTACCTCACATAATAGACAGACATTAACTCAGAATGGATCAAAGACATAAATATAAAAGCAAAAGCTATAAAATTCCTAGAAAATATGTAAGAATATATATTTTATTATGGATTTGGCAATAGCTTCATGGACATAATTCCAAAAATATATTCAAAGAAAGAAAAAAAGGAAAATTGAGCACGGTGGTGCACACCTATAATCCCAGCACTCAAGAGACCGAGGCAAAATAAATAAATAAATAAATAAAAGAGGCTGAGGCAGGAAGATTGCTGCAAGTTCAAGGCCAACCTGGGCTCCATCATGAGTTCAGGGCCAGCCTGGACTACATAGCAAGCCCCGTCTCCCTCTTCAAAAAGAAAGTACTGAAACCCCTACAGAGGGTGTCATTCTAATCCATCTGGCAATAAGACACACATATATGAAATAAAGACAAAGAGAGAATATGCAATAGTTGAGGAGATCTGAGATAACCAGGGCTTTCTGTGGAGCAAAAGGTCATGAGTCTAAAAGCTCATGGCTTTTATTGGTGTCAATCAAGGAGGTGGTGGGAAGTCACAGTAGGGTTAAGGAAGAGAAATTTTGCAGGCATTGGCTATAAGGAGAAACAACAATTTTGTACCAGGCATAGATGTTCTCCAATTAGCAATATAGTTGATAGCTTGATGTATGTAAAGCTGGCACCTTTACTGCCAGTAAGGTATGGCCTCAGCTGAGATATTATCTTGTATCTTAACCCTGGAATCTCACAGAGTCTCACTCCATTCCAGCCATTAGCAGGTTGGGGGGTGCAGTTCTCAACTGTGTGCTGTAATGAGAAACGTTGGTGTCTTGGCTGGACTTGATCACATTCATTTCACCAGTTAAGGGAACACCTAGTTCAGTATAGTCAGCTCCTTGTCTCAGTGAACAAGGTTGAAGTAAAGGTCATGGAAAGTTTGAGGCAAGAGGCTTCATTTCTCAGGAGAACACAGTTTGGCAATCTCCTACCGAAAAGGACATGGAAAGATGCTCAGTGTTAGGAAAATGTAAATCAAAGCCCACTGACACATTACTTCAGATCAGAGCCACTGGGGTTGCCATGATAAAATAAAGGAAAATAGGAAGTAAAGATATAGAGAAATTGGAACTCTCATTCTTTGCTGGTAGAGTGGCAAGTGTCTGTGGAAGTCAGTTTGGTAGTTTCTCAACAAATTGAACTTAGAATTACAATATGATGCAACAGTTCTACTTTAGCAGGTATGTACCCTACAAAATTAAAAACAGGTGTTAAAACAAAGCTTGTACAAGAATGTTCCTAGCAGCACCATTCACAATAGTTGGAAGGTAGAAACACCTAAATCTCCATCAAGAAATGAATAAACAACATGCAGTATATCCAGACCATAGAATAGCATCTAGCCATAAAAAGTAACGCTATTCTGATACATATTACACTCTGGATAAACCTTGAAAATATTGTGCTAGGACAAAAAGGCCATGTGTTGCATGATTCTATTTATATGAGCTATCAAGAACAGGTAAATTTGTAGAGGACACAAAGAAGATTAGTGGTGGCTAGAGGCTTGAGAGAGCGAGGAATGGGCACTGAGTACTTAACAGGTCTAAAGTTTTCTTTTGAAGTGATAGGAAGTATTCTAGAATTACATAGTGGTGATGGTTGTGCAACACTATGAAGATACTAAATGCCATTGAACTGCATACTTTATTTATTTATTTATTTATTTTATTTTAAAGACAAAAGAATGGAGACATATAAACCAGAATAACACAAAAACAATACAGGAAATACAAAATTATAAAGAAGATAGTAGAGAATTAGCACTGGATGCTGTATTATATAATGTTATGTTTGCATTTGTTAACACAAAAACAATAAAAGAAATACTAAATCATAGAGAAGATAGTGTATATACTCTGGTTTCTCTTCAGATCGTATAAATCTTTCGCCTTTTACTAAAGAGAAGATAGTGTGGAATTAACACTGGATGCTGTATTACATAATGTTATCTTTGCATTTGTTACACAGTTATACAGATGATGGCTCGTTCAATTAATCAGTTTTCTCCACCTTCATCTCCATTGTTCTACCACCCAATCAATTGTCTTCCCTCTCCAATAACTGTACTTTTTGGTTTATTTACTCCCTCAGGCTCTCACATTGGGAAGAGACATGGCTACTTCAAATTATGCTGTAACAAACATGGGTGCACACAAACTGCTAGGGCAGAAGGTGAAGAAGCACCCGTCCTCAAAGACGGTAGATAGGCAGGGAACTAGGTTCACTATGGTCAAGCCTCCGTTGACAAGCCCTCAAGGCCATCAGGGTTCCAGTCAAGTAGGCAGGGTTACCCTGAAAACCAGCAGGCTCTGCCTCAATTCAGCGTGTCCAGAGGCCTGGTCTAGTCCATGGGGTTGCCCCCGTGGACCACTGGGCTCTGCCCTGGCACGGTGCTCCCGGGGGCCTGGTCCAGGTCTTCAGGGTTCTGATGTAGCCTGGAGGGAGCCCCCTTCCCCCTCAGGCTGCTGAGCTCCCCGTCAAGGCACCTGGGTCCTCTCATAGGCCACTAGTATCTCCCTGCAGGCAGCCTATGACTCTTTGGAGGCTATCCCCACCCAGCTAGAGAACCGAGTCTGCATCCTAGTTCCAGGTCTGCACCTCCTCCCACCTCTTGATCTCCAGTGCTGCTGCTCCTCGCCCCTTACAGCTGGGCATTGGGTGCACTTACAATGCTGGGCAGAAGTGGCATGAGGTCTCCCCCACCTGTGCTCACTGTGGTAGTCCAGAGTGTGTGCTAAGTTTAGTTATTAGTTCTAGGAGACAACTGGAGGATTTTCTTGGGTCTGCTGTGTAGAGTATGTTGTCTCTCGGCCTCCAGGACTGCTGCTTTTTGTGTAATTTGTTGCTATGGGTTCATACAAGGTTCATATATGCAAGCAGTATGAAGTCCCTCATATTAGTAGTACTCATATTAGTAGTTTAGGGTGAGTCCTGAAGCCCATGGACTCAGCCCATTGCTGTGAGGAACACATGTTGAGTGCTTGGGTCACCAAGACTCAAGGTGCTCAGAGAGGGAGTTCAGGATGGGAGGTGAAGCCAGGTAACTCAGCTCGTGCTTCCTGCTTGGTGTTGGAGTGAGAAGGGTGTGGGGCCATGTGATCTACCTCCATCTGCAGCTCTTTCTTACTGTTGTGCTCCAGTTCCCGTTTGTCCTTTGGCTGGATCCCTGGGAATTGCTGTGGCCCTGGGGTTGCTGCTGCTGCTCTCTGCTGGTAGTTGCTCACACAGTGGAGAGGTAGGAGGCCACAGCCTAGGGGCAGGCATAGAGCTGGGTGTGGTGGGCTGTGTACTGGTTGCTTTGACTCTGCCTTGCCTCTGGGTTTTGATTAGAAGGGTTGCTGCAGAGCAGCGATTCTGTTTTAGTGGCTTTTGTAACTTCTCATCCTCACACTGGGTTGGACAACACCTCCCGACCACTGCTGCCTCTTTTCCAGGCTGTGCTTTCTCCTCTCTGGTTTTGGACCAGCTCTTGGAACTCTGCTTTCCCCCTGGTCAGGTCGGGAGGCTCCTGGGAGTACAGGCCTCCAAAACTGAAGCTGGGAGTGCTGGAATGAGAGAGTGGGCCAAGGGTGTGTTTGGAGCAGTGAATCCCTCCTTCTCTGCCTGCTCTTCCTCTAACTGCCATGGCAGCCCTCTGAGCCTTTCCTCCAGGAGAGGTCTTGTTTGCTCTTTCTGAGGGCTTCAATTCTCATTTCAGATTCTTCCTGGGTCCAGGGAACCCATTTCTCTCCTTCTTGCCTTTCTCACATTGCTATATTCCAGTGTCTGGGTGGCGATCCTCCAGGAGGATCTTTCTCTGCTACTTACATGGTCTCCATCTTCCTGGAATGAATTGCATACTTTAAAATGGTTCAAAGAGTGACTTTTTTGTTATAAATAAAAAATGAAAAAAAAACGTGGCCCAACAATTCAGGAAGGAATAAACAAGTTGCAACAGTAACGAAAAGGCATGTACTGTACTGAGCAACACAGTGGAACACTGATATATGAAACAATATAGACTAATCTCAAAAAGTGTTTTGCTATGTAAAAAAATGTCATTTATAAGACATTCTATAAAAGGCAAAACTGTAGACATAGAAATCAGGTCAGTGGTGTCCAGATTCTGGGGGTGGGAGATAGGTGGAAAAAGGCAGGAGAGGCTTTTTTCAAGTTGTTCTGCGCTTTGTATTCCCACTGCGGTATTGTTTATCCTTTATGTTTGTCATGGCTCATCAAGCTGTTTCCCCAAAAGGAGTGAATTCTTCTACAAATAAATTAAATCTCATTAAGACTAGCTTAAATTTTTAACACAGAGAAATGTATTTTAGAGAAATGCAGAACATTAATCAAATTATATTTTCTTGCGCTGGGGAGGAGAGTGAAGTTAAGCATGCCAACATTTCCAAGTTTGGATATGCCTTTCCTCTGAGAATGATGTGACTGTATCTCTATTGTTCCAGCTCACGAACCTCTAAGGTAAGTTATTTAAAAATGCAGTCCAAAAAGTGAAAAAAAAGAGAGGAAAAAGAAGGAACACATGGAAACAAAGCTTTGTAAATGGGGAAGGGAGGAGGTTTAAAGGGTAGGGGAGTCGGGGGAAGAGAAAACAAGTTATATCATGCACAGGTACAAATTCTCTATGATGAATGTGATTGTTATGTATATCTAAAGTGTACCAATAAAATCTGATGTAAAAAAATACAGTCCAGCTGGGTGTGGTGGTGCACATCTGCAATCCCAAATACTGGGAAGGCAAAGGCAGGAGGATCTCAAATTTGAGTTAGAGGCCAGTCTCAGCAATTTAGTGAGATCCTGTCTCAAAATAACATAAAAACAGTTAGAGATGTAGCACAGGGCAGTGTTTTTGCCTAGCTTGCAGAGGCCCTGGGTTCAATCCTCAGCATCTCCAAAACAAAAAAATAAAAATAAAGTCCTAAAGACTTATGATAGATTACCATTATGAGTATTCCAAATAAAATTCCAGTGAATGGGGTGTAACATAGACTTTAGGTCTATTCAAATAAAGCATGCTCTTGCCAGGCATGGTGGTACACACCTGTAATCCCAGCACTTGGAAGACTGAGGCAGGAGGATCAACTCGAGTTTGAAACCAGCCTGAACTGCATAGCGAGACTCGGCCTCCAAAAGACAAAAAAATTTTAAAAATTAAAAAATAAAATATATGCTCTTATTTTTAGAAATGAACCCCAAATATTGCATTCACCTCCAGTGAACTAAACTTTGGGCACAGGTATGTGGTTTATAGCCAAAGCCTTATAAAAAATAAGTAAATGATAAGGTCACAAATGGGAAATGACTGTATTCTTTTTTAAAATATGAAAATTTATTACTGTTATGTTTTCATCCTCAAAATCTATGATCTCGGTCTTTTCTTCTTGCTTTTGTATGGGCCAAAAGAGAGACACTGGCTACTTTAATGACCTTAAGCAGACTCCAGGAATGTAACCAATAGCTTGATCTTTGCTACCAAATCCAGCATCCAGAGCATTACCGTTTTCCTCAGTAAAGTTCAAGCACCCATCGTTAAGCACCACAGCTGTGATTTTCTTACCCTTCTTGATTGACTGGAGCCAGCACACTCCCAGATGCCAGAGTTTGGCTGTTTGAAATGCTTCAACACATACCTTTTCCTTCACGATTTCCTTTGTGATTTTGGAGTGCCCTCATCAGCTGGCCTTCAGGGCTGTGCCCAAACGTGCTTCTTGTGTTGCTTATTATGCCCCCTGTGGTCCCCTCAGTGACTGTAGAGCTTCCTGGCCAATAAGGATCACAACGCTTGCCCATCTTGCCAGCACTGCAGGCCTGAGCGAGAGTGAGGTGTCGCAGGAAGGAGCAACTCTATTCTTCAGTTTGGGGTCGGTGAGCGGTGGTGATGGTGGTGAAGGGTGCTGGTGATTGAACCCAGAGCTTCTGATATGCTGACCACCTGATCTACCACTGAGTTTTACCACTGGGTCCTCTTTATTTCTATTTTGGAATAAGTATATCATGAACAAAATAGTGGAAAATTGCCAGAAACAAATTCTATAATTTAAAGAATAAATACCTGTATTTCTTATCTTTACTGGGACTCCTTAGGTGTAAATGTTATTTCAAATTAGCTCTTTTGTATCATCTACCTGAATGATTGTGACCCTAGCTGTATAACTGGACTTTCTGGTTTTTCTTCAGGGTTGTCAAAGGCCAGTAGTTTTTAAATGCCTAGTGCACACCTTACCTGATTAAATTACAGTATTTTAAGTAATGATGCATCATTGCTGACCTTCACCCTCTGTTCATTTTAAAATATAACCCAGAAGCTTATTAACATACTTTGAACCTCCTCTTTTAGGATGCTAGAGAGGGGAAATGAACTACTTTATGTACATGTGCATTGTATAACATGTTTATTTCATATTAAGCAAAAAAATTCACTGTAATCCATTACATTCACACTGATCAGGAGCATGGCTCATAACAAGATTTATTCTTTGATCTTGGTGGGGAGAGCTGCAAAGTTGGACCCCAGGTGGCTTCTCGTCCTGTTTGTAGCCTGTTAAGCTTCTTGACCTTTTTCTAAAAGAGCAAAGATAGAATCTGCCAAGAATCTGAAGGCACAGGCTGTGGAACTTACAGCATCATTTCTGCTGCATTCTATTGGTCAAAGCAATCACAAGGCCTGCCCTATTCTAAGGGTGATGTGAAGAAAAGCAACTCACCTTGCAAAGGGCTGCGATGATGGGGGGGCATTATTATAAAGATTTATCATTTGGGGAGTACAAATTATTTTGCTATGTTAAGTATTTGATCAACTCAAGATAAAATAATCTCTAAAATCAGTGTGTTTTTCTTTTTAAATTATAATAAATCTTTAATCCATATACATATATCTCCAAACCAAACTGAACCATGTTTATTGTATCTGAAAAGGAAGGCTGCTGGAAATTCTCCTAGAAAGTGGCAGGAATTTTGCATTTCTCTTTTCCACTTGAGTTTTGTGTCTGAGGTGTAGGATATAAGCACCTGATTAAATTACACCATTCAAAAGCTAATTAAAGGGGACACTTATAAAAGAGAGGAAAGGATTGATTTGTGATTTTTATTTTATTTTATTTTTTCAGACAGGGTCTCACTATGTAGTGCAGGCTGGCCTTGAGCTTGCTTATGCAGCCCAGGCTGGTCTCAAACTCACGTGGATCCTCTTGTCTCAGCCTCCTGAATGCTGGGATTATAGGCATGCATCACCATGCCTGGCCTGGTTTTTATTCTTTATGAGGAAAAAATAACATGAATTTTAAGTGCAGTGAATTTTCCTGACATATGTTCATTTTTACTTTGTTTTTTTGTTTGTTTGTTTGTTTTTGTGTGTGTGTGGTACTGGGGATCAAACTCATGACCTTGCATTTGCCAGGCAGGCGCTTACTCCACTGAGCTATATCCTCAGCCCATTTTTACTTTGTAATTGAACATTTTGGCTCATCTTATACTTTTGACTTCTTTCTTTCTTCTTTCTTTCTTTCTTTCTTTCTTTCTTTCTTTCTTTCTTTCTTTCTTTCTTTCTTTCTTCCTTCCTTCCTTCCTTCCTTCCTTCCTTCCTTCCTTCCTTCTTTCTTTCTTTCTTTCTTTCTTTCTTTCTATCTTTTTGAGACAGAGTCTCATTATGCACTTCAGGTTGTCCTTGAGCTCACTCTGTAGCCTAGGCTAGTCTCAAACTCACAATGATCCTCCTGTCTCAGCCTCTTGATTGCTGAGATTACAGGCTTGCACCACCACACCCAGCTTACTTTTGATTTCTTAGGAACAATGCATGTGTCTGTTTTTAGATGCTGATGAATTTCAATGTGAGGAATATTTATAGCTTTCTTCATAATTGTCCCAGCACCTGCAGATGCTTCTGATTATTTACATATACTTCCCTGAACTGCAGCAAGGCATTATTGAATGCTGGGTAGCAAATTCAGTTTTACACTTTCCTAATTTAGCTAAATTCCAGAAAACAATGAAAACCTTCTTTGCATTAAATATTTGTAAAATTACCTGAAAATCCAGGGGATAAGGAGGATTTCAGCGATGTAATACACATGGCATGTAACAACAGGGATATTTCTCTGGGCTCTGACTTACGGTTTTTGTAGATTTTGCTTTTTCCTTTCATTTCATTAACAGCTGGGCATTAAGTACACAAGAATGTAATGATTAGTTTCATCATCTACAAAATGCAAGTTTGCACTAGGTAACCTCTTTGACTCTATGACTTGTTTTGTTTTAAGACAGTGTCGCTCTATGTAGCTCAGGCTGGCCTTAAGTTCAAAAACTTTTGCCTTCCCTTAATTGTGATTCTGTGATTTTGTTTGCTATCATGGGAAACATTTGTGATTTGCCTAGGTGAGTTTTGACTTTAATATTGACACCAAAGGATGTTTGATGGGTGACTTTTTTCATAACTTCAACTACAATAAGGTTATAAGATTTTTTTTTTTTGTCTTTTTAAGACAGGGTCTCACTGTGCAGTTCAGGATCCTCCTGCCTCAGCCTCCCAAGTGCTGGGATTACAGGCATGTGCTACCATGCCTGGCTTCGGTTATGAGATCTTTATTATAAAATTCTATTTGCTAGGATTAGGGGTACATCTCAGTGATCAGCATGTGTGAAGTACTGAGTTTGATCGCCAGGGCTGAAAATGGAATGGGAGGGAGGAGATTCTAATTCTCTTAATAATTCCTTAGGAATAGAACCTATGAAGTTGGACTCAATGGCATGTGACTGTAGAAAATGAAGCCTAAGATGGCTATGCTTAGGTTCAGGCTGTGGGTGGGAAGGGTTATTGTTGATGGATATTAAATCCAAGTGAGCAAGATCTGGGAGCAAGGGCCCCTCATCAGTCTCAGTGCAAATAGAGTGTAAAGATCAATGCTGGCTGGTGTAAATAACTTCAATAACCAAGGTCGTTACTGGCGCATGTCCACTGCTGTGTATTTTGGTCTAAATGCAGACTGCCATGAGTGCTGGGCGGAGACTAAATGGCCGAGCACTCCTGTGAGAATGGCTGAGCTGGAGACCTAGGCAGCCCTTGAGAATAAAGGCAAGTTCAGTCATTTCCACGGCCTTGTCTCTTCTCCTGGGTGCCTAAATCTCTAGTGAACCACCCCCATCTGAACCGGGGACAAGATAGTTGCCACAGTCGGCAGGATATTGCATAGCCTGGGCCAAAGCAGAAGCTTCATTAAGAGGAGGTCTCCACGGCAAAGGGTTCAAAAAAGAGACCAGCCCACAGCAGATCACTGAAAGAAGAGGTATATGCTGCTCATAAATCATGTCCAGTAGCCAAGGATCTAGTTAAGCGGCACAGCACCTGCCTGGCAAGTGCGAGGCTCTGAGTTCAAATTCTGGTTAAAAAAAATCGTGCCCAGAAAGAATGCACGCTGCCAAGATAGCAGAGTTCACCAACACAGAAAGCTTAGAGGCTGCAGACCAAGGTGCTTCCCTGCAGGAAGGCTCGCTGGGTGGTGACACAAAGAAGGAAGCTGCGTGCTATAGCCCCGCAAGACCATGAAAATAAAGAAGAGTGGTGGCCCTGAATCAAGGCCAGCAGTTTTCTGAAGTTGTTGGTTTCAAGCAGGAGCCTAAAGTAGTATCTTTCTATGGTCTGTTGGCCATTTCAGAACTTTAGAAATGTAATGGTCAATTCATTAGAAAGAAACAAATGACTGGATGGATTTTGCGAGGGGGCTTCGGGATGGCAACTGGGTAGGCAGCAGAGAGGGGGCCTCCCAGAGGAATGCCGCTCAGACGGAGGAATGTGGGAGTGTTGCAACATGTGAAGGACAGAAAGGAAAGAGCTTCAGCTTCGGAGACCCACACTCATGGAAGCCTCCCGACTCGGCCAGGGGAGAGCAGAGTTCCGAGAGCTGGCCCAGGGCTGGAGACAGGAGGGCACAGCCAGGAAAAGAGGCAATGGCAGTCGGGAGCAGTTGTCGAACCCAGTGTGAGGATGAGAAGTTACAACAGCCACTGGGGCAGAGTCCCCACACTGCAGCAACCTTCCTAATCAGCACCTGGAGAGAATCAATGCAACTAGTACACAGCCCACCATGCCCAGCTCTGCGCCTGCCTCGAGGCGGTGGCCCCCTGCCTCTCTGCTGGGTGAGCGGCTACTGGCGGAGAGCAGTGGGGAACCTCAGTGGTGAGCCGCGGTGGATCCGGCTGAGAAGCGGATGGGGGCTCCAGCACCACAACGGGAGGGAGATGCAGATGGAGGTGGATCGCGTGGCTCCACGCCCTTCTCACTCCATCAGGCAGGAAGCATGAGCTAGGTTGCCAGAACTCAGCTCCCACCCTGAACTCTCTCTGGGAGCACCTTGAGACTCGGTGGCTTGAGCAAGCACCGCCTCTTCCTGGCAACAATGGGATGAATCCACGGTCTTCAGGACTCACTCCAAACTATTAATGTGAGCACCAAGAGGGTCTCCTTACAGCTTGCACATGTGGACCTTGTGTGAACCCATAGCAACAAATTGGATGAGAGACAGCAGACCGGGAGTCTGAAAAACAGCAACATACTCTATGCAGCAGACCCGAGAAAATCCTCCAACTCTGTTCTAGAACTAGTCTTTAGACTGAGTTCATACCCTGAAATAACACAGGGAGAACAGGCTGGGGAGATTTCAAGCCCTTATACTGGGCATCGTGGGTTCGTCTGGTGCCCAGCTGCAAGGGGTGGGGAATGGTAATACTGGAGATCAGGAGGTGGGAGGAGGAGAAGAAAGGGCCTCCGGCATCGAGGCAACGGGACAGAGCTGAACGGGTCACTGAGGGCACCCTGACGGGGGCGCGTGCCCCATGGCTGCTCCACTGTGGGCCCTGCGGCTGCTCCAGTGAGGGCCCTGTGGCTGCTCCACTGTGGGCCCACTGAGGGCCCTGCGGCTGCTCTGCTGTGGGCCCTGCTGAGGGCACCCTATGGACTGGACCCACCCCCACCCATAGCATGGCGACGGGATGGAGCCAGGCAGTCCGCTGTGAGCATATGTGCTTTTCCACCTCCGACCATAGCAGTTTGTATACACCCATGTATGTTATAGTATAGTCTGAGGCAGCTATGTCTCTTCCCAAGGTGATAGTCCAGGGGTATAGATAAACCCAGGAGTACAGTTATTATCACAGGAAAGAGGACTGATTGAGTGGTAGGGCAACGGAGATGAGGGAGGAGAAAACTGAATGATCAAATGGGCCATCATCTGTGTAACTGAGTAACAAATGTGAAAGTAACACTACGTAGGACAGCATCCAGAGCTAATTCCCTTCTATGTTCTCTATAGTTCTGTATTTCCTCAATCGTTTTTGTATTAACTGAAGTGAAGATAACTTTATATTATACAGCATCCAGTGCTAATTCCCTACTATCTTCTCTATAATTTGGTATTTCCTTTAATGTTTATGTGTTAACTAATGTGAAGATAACTATGTAATACAACATCCAGTGCTAATTCCCTACTATATTCTGTATAACTTTGCATTTTCTGTATTGTTTATGGCTTCTCTGGTTCATATGTCTCCATTCTTTTGTCTTTAAAATAAAAAATAAAAAAATAAAAGAAGAGTGGCAGTGGAGTTGCAAAGGGGCCAAGAGCCCACTCTCAGGGCCTCAGGCCTCAGCGGGGTCCACGTCAAATCTAAACGTGAATTCAAGTCAGAGGCAGAGGCAGGCCAGTGCCCAGGCCAGGCCTCTACAAGGAAAGCAACAGGTGGCAGATCCTGCCCAAATGACTGTGTTATGGCTCTCAGGGATGAAGATAGGTCGGATTTGGGCAGCAGTGTGGGTGTTCTAGAAAGACTCCAGCCAGAGACCATGAGGAGAACTGATGCGTATCACACAGAGTCTAAACATGGGACAGCCACTGCCTGGTGCAGGCAGGAGAAGCCCTTATCCAATGGTGTGGCGGGGGAGCTTAACCAAGGCTACTGGGCAGCTGACCCGGCAGTCACTGGGAGCCAAGAGGCAGACCTAGAGCTGCTAACAAACCCAAGGCCAGGTAGCGGAAGCAGCTACTATGCATGTGAAATGCTGAGCAAGAAGTTCAGGCTGTAGAGAACCAGGAGCCCACGCAGACTTAGAACAGCCAGATGATGTGCTGTTAACCCTTTGGAAACAGTTATGCTCCAATCAGCGGTTCCAAAAGGAAAGAGCTGCCCACAGGAAGCAAACGGTCTAGACTCAGGCCATAAACTACACGGCCTTCATGGGTAAGGCCAAGCAGGTATTTAATTGTGACTAGAGGCAGGGCCGAGATGCCTGGTTAGGGGGAGCACCAGATCGTGAGGGGCCTCATGTTGAGCTTCCTTTTCGTTGGTCCCCCACAAATGTGCATCGTGTGCTTGTGTTAATGAGTAGCAGGACTGTAGTCTGACTTATGGCAATCCTGATAAATTCCCAGACAAGGCAGCCTACGCAGGTGGCTATGATGGACATACTGTCAAAGTGAAACTGGTGACTGTGACGCTAGGTATAGGCTGTTTGCCTCCTTAATCCTATACCGTGCACATCTCCCTGGTACCTGAGTACACCCTAGGGGTGAACATTCTGCATAGGTTGAGATTCCAAACATGATGCTTTCAATGCATATAGTTTCTGAGAGTCAAGAATAGTTTGCCTTCAAGTTAGAAAAGAAGTCGATGGATATCCCCCGTGTTGCTGCAGGGTTACTGGTACCACCTTACTGTTTGCCAGAGTCTGATGACAAAAGACTAGGCGGCATGGCTAGCCCTGTGGGATGTATGGTTATTTTGTTGTATTGATGATGTTATGATAACCTCTGGTTGTTTTGCAGGTCTGGAGCATGCATCTGGTGGCATGTAGGTGGGCTGTTGGCAAGGCAGAGGTTCAGGAATCTAGATTCTCTGTCAAGTTTTTAACAGTTGCCTGGTCATATGGGACAAAGATAATACCAGAGGCTGTTATTGGTGAAACGCAGAGATGTCCTTACCCGACCACAGTGAAATAGCTACAGATTTCCTCAAGCTTCTGGGATGTTGAAGGGATTTTATTCCCCATTTATCCCAGATCTTAAAACCCTTGTACAAGCAGAGTAAAAAGGGTATAGCCTGAACTAGGACCCAAGCTATCAAGCAAGAAGTTGGGGGGAAAGATGCCAAGTAGGCAGATAGGACAGAAGACGCCAAGCAGGCATTTGGGATGGCAGAGCAGGCTGTGCAGCAGACACAAGCCCTGCAGGTGGCTGACCCCGGGCAGCCATAGGACTTAGATGCTCATGTGATGGCCCAGGGCTTCAACTAGAGCTTTAGGCAGCACACAGAATGGCTGTGCATGGCTTTGGGATTTTAGTCACAAGGGTAGAAAGGGGTGGAGGTCCCCTATTCCCTCACAGAGAAGCAGCCAGCAGCTGTATGTGCAGACTTACAGACCTGTGAGTCCATCCCAATACTGGCTACAAAGAGAACATATTTAGAGTAGCAAAGTGCAGAGCAAACGTTCCTTCTCCGCTGAGTTACAATGGGTGCTACTCAGGCGGAGTCAGGACAATGTTGCTTTATCATCCCTTCCACCCAAGGAACCAGAGGAAACTACCTGGCAGGAGAGTCAAACACCAGTCCAGGCAAGGGCCGAGTGTTCAGAGGAGTGGAGCCGTGGGTCCAGCACACCGGGGCAGCCTGTGGCTGTACAATCGGAACCGGAAACAGACAGTATTTAGTTTGATACTGATACTTGACAGAGCAGTCCGGCTGAATGAAGGGTCATAAGGATGGTGATTACCCAAGAGGAGCGCCCCTCACTACCTGCACTGATACTTGGGCAGTACATTGAGGCCTGATGCTGCTGCAGCTTTCTACATGCAGGCCGCGTGGTTGCTAGCTGGCCATGAGCCCACGTGGGGCCAAACCACTGGGCAAGGCCTACAGGAGGTAGCTGTACTGACAAGGAAACACAGTAAGACATGCAGGCGAGGGCATGGCCAATGCTGGGCTCACAGAAAGGCCCAGGTTATACACTACACCAGAGTTCACACACACACAAACACTGGGGATTGCCCAGAGGAGAGAGACATTTTCTGTTCCCCACAAATGTGCTGTCTGCCCACCAGGAGAAAGAACTTGTGTTTAGCTGCTGGAAAATGCCAGGGGCCCTGGGTCCAAGAAAAGGGACTAGAAGAGACATTTGCAAAGAGCTGGAGAGCTAATTTGGCTCCTAGCCTTGCGGCAGCTAAACATGCATGCCAGCCTAGTCCCCAAAGGTCACTATATACATGGGAGTACAGGAGCAAGGGACTGCATTGCAATGGCAAGCGAGATGACACCCAGGATTTGGAGGCAGATTTATTTACATCAACAGGCACTGATCTGGGTCATTCCCAAAATATCAGGCCCTGATCTCTGGTGGTCCGGGGCATACATGAGATATGCAAGCCAAGTGCAGAAGCAGAATAGCTTCTCAATTGGGAATTGGTTTATACAATGTCTATCACAGTGACCAGCTGTTTCTAAGAGACAGGAGCAACCAGAACTGAACAGGAACTTATTACCCAGGCAGCTAAGAAACTGAAGTCTATTAGCCAGGGTTAGTGGTGGCATTTTCTGTTACATTATTATGGCTTACAATGAGTTCTCCTGTTGTGACATGTGGGCACAAGGTCAGCCATGTGGGCCCCCACACCCTCTAAAACATCATACCCCACAGCCTAAAGGGAGTGGATTGTAGGGAAAAATGAAGTCCAAGATGGCTACACAGCTGGGATATAGCTCAGTGGCACAGCACCTGCCTGGCAAGTGTAAGGTTCTCAGTTCAATTCCAGGTAACAGGAAAAAAAAATGGCTACACTTTGGCTCAGACTCTGTGTATTGCGGGGGTGGGGGGGGTGAATTCTGGTGGACCTTAGATCCAAGTCAGCAAGGTTTTGGCACAGGCACACCTTGCCAATCTCAGTGTAACTGGTACAGCCAAGGCTGATGCTGGCATGTGGGCCACTACTGTGTGTTTTGGTATAAATGGAGACAGCCACACATGCTGGATAGGAGACTAAGAAGGTAAGGACAGTCGCCAGAATGGGCAGGCTCGGGGCCTGAGCAGCACCCGAGAATAAAGGTCTGTTCAGACCTTTCCTTGACTGTCTCTTCTTTGGGTTGCCCAGTCCTCGAGTGAACCTCCCCAGACTGAACTGGCGACAAGACAGTGGCGATGGGCCCAGCTGCTCGGGAGGCTAAGGCAGAGCTATTACCTGAACCCTGGAGTTGAGCCCAGCCTGAGCAACATAGTGAGAATCCACCTTAAAAGACAAAAAGAAACATAGAATAAAGAGATTATCCCTACGAGGTGGCAAATCTTCCTAAAGTTTCTTTGACTCTATAACTGGAATGCCAGAACGGTCTGTTCTCTGCCCAATGTGACTGCAGGGATTCTGGAAAGCCTTTCTACCAAAATAATGCTTTTTTGCCCTTTGCAGCACTGGATAACCCTGGAGACCAGAATTTTCTCACTCTCACTGAGGTATCACTGAGGTACAGGATACAAATTGACCTAGAATATGTGGTGCCTTGAGTTAAATTCTTACTTGAATGTAAAAGTCTAACTCCATGATGCATTTTGTTGTTGTTTTTGAGACAAGGTCTCACTAAATTGCCCAGTCTGGCCTCAAATTTGTGATTGTCCTGTTCCACCCTCCCAGGTGCTGGGATTACAGACATCTGCCACCATACTTAGCATCAAAATGCATCCTTGATATAGAGTAAAGTGGCTTCCGAGAAGCTGACATGTTATTAGTTTAACCCCTTGGCAGTTTTCCAGATGGCAGTTATAGAAGAAGCCAGCTTACATCATTTCTGGTGAGAAATATTACTCCTTTTGATTTATATGAGGACATAGTCTGACCTTCCATATGTTCAATATTTGCTTTCTGGATGCTTCAAATTGTGTTTGCCAAGTAGGTAAAGCATAGGCCAGGACTCACAGATGTCTTGTTTATCTCTGATTTCTATTTCAAACTGCCTTTGGCTGTACAAATCCAGACATGAAATTATGTGTTCTGTGAGTTAAGAACATGTCATCCCCAAACACATTAGTTTTGTGTATAGATTGTTTTGAGAGGCAAGATTTGAAAAGCAACAGTTTCAGAAAGGCCTCTGTGAACTGCATCTTGTGTACTTGTAGCAAGCCACAAAATTTCTGTGATAATAATGCCAACATGTATCCTGTTGTGGGGGAACACACCTATAATTCCAGCACTCTGGGAGCCTGAGGCAGGAGGATCACAAGTTCAAGACTGGCCTGGGCAATTTATGGTAATGTCTCAGAAAAATCCTATCTCAAAATAAAAAGCAGCATAACTCAATGTGAAGGCCCTGAGTTCAGTCCCCAATAATACAGAGAGAGAGAGAGAGAGAGAGAGAAATAATAATCTTCATCAGCAGATTGTTAATTGACACTGCAATATGTCTTCTATGATTTGGACGTGGCTTGGGTGTCCCCAAGGCCTACATGTTGGGAGCCTGGTACTCAGGCTGGTGATCCTAGGAAGCCAGGAAATCTTTAGGAGACACAGCATAGTGAGAGGTCTTGGAGTCACTATGGACAGGGCCTGTACAGGAATTAAAGTAGCTCTCATGTAACCCCTTGGCAGTCTTTGCTTTTGTGGGTTTTTTGTTTTTTTGGTTTTTTTGGTACTAGGGGTTGAACCTGGGGCTCTGTATAGAGCTATATTTCCCAGCCCTTTTATTTTTTATTTTGAGACAGTGTCTTGCTAAATTGCCTGAGTTGGGCTCAAACCTGAAATCTCCCTACTTCAGCCTCTCAGAGCACTGGCTTTGGTAGTTCTGAGAGGGTGGTAACAGAAGGAGCAAGCCTAGCCCCTTCCTCCTTCTCTAGCTTCCTTTGTGAGATGTGGTTGGTCCCTGGCCCTAGCACACACTCCTGCTGTGATATGACAGCATGTGCTGGTAGGTTAGGGCCAGAGAGCGAACTAACAGGCTTATGTGATCTTGAACTTTAAAATTCCATGATTTTGAGCTAAAGAAATGTTTTCTTCATAAGGTAACCTGTTTCAGATGTTTTATTATAGTGATGAAAAGCTGACTAATATACGATCAATATAACCATTCTCTTCTACTAGTGGGCTTCCTTATGATTTACTGCCCTCAGCTAGATTCTTATCATTTCTTTACAACTTTGTCATTCTCTGTTTAAAATCAGGAAAACATTCTGCTGTTTCTTTAGCTCCTTACTCTCTGACGAGGGTCTCACTACACAGGTAAAAAGGAACAAAACTTGTATTTTCCCTTGTTGATCTATGGCTGGGAATATAGCTTCATGGTAGAGAGTTTGCCTAGCACACAAAAGGCTCTGGGCTCAATCCCAAGCACCACAGAAACAAAAACAAAGACGAGATATCACTGATCTTTCTTGTGTCAATTTGGTTCCTGGGTCCAGCTCACAAACCTAGTGAAGAACAAGCCACTGGCCTCATTACCAGATGCTCAAGTCTTCACTTCCTGCTGCTCCCCAAGAAACACAGGAGACAATCTTTGGTAGAAAAAGAAGAAAACGTTTATTTAAAGCTAGCTCTGGCTGGGTGTGCTAGTGTAGGCCTACAATCCCCAGACTTGGGGAGCTGAGGTAGGAAGATTGCCATGAGTTTTAAGACAGTCTGGGTTAAAGGCCAGTGAGTTCAAGGACAGCTTGGATTACATAGCAAAATCCTGTGGAAAGAAAGAAAAAGGAAGGAAGGAAGGAAGGAAGGAAGGAAGGAAGGAAGGAAGGAAGGAAAGAAGGAAGGAAGGAAGGAAGGAAGAGAGAAAGAAAAAGAGAAAGAGAAAGAGAGAAAGCCTCAAATTTCTATTCAAATCTCTATTCAGTGTGTTCAGGTGTGCAAGAGTTTTCATACATGCAAGGGTGGGGACAGAGAATACAGGGAGAAGGTGGACAAGGAGCTTCCACACTGTTCTATATCCCCTCATCACCATTTTGGGCTTCTTCTCTCTCTTATAGAAAGGAAACTGGACTCAGACCTCCAGGGGTGAGCATATTTCTTTTACCCTAGATAATGCTAGTTTTTTTTTTTTTAATAGAGCTGTTACTTTTTTGCCTATTTATCAGAGCTGAGGTAAGGAGAGTTCCATGAGGAAGCTGGAAAAGTGGCCTATCTCTAAAAGAAAAATTCCTAATCTTTAAGGGTCCATTTTACCCCATTGCTTATAGACTTCCCTACATTATGGTAGGTAGAGGAGTTTCAGGAGAACACCAGGTTTATTTTCAGGATAGGAGAATAGGTTCCATTGCTTTCTCAAAAGGAGGGCTCCTGGTGACACCTGAAATAGTTTCAAAAAATAAGTAGATTTATTGCAGTTTTGGCTATATTGTATAGGCTTTCTGTTTTTGTTTTTGTTTTGTTTTTTTGTACCAGGAATCAAACTCAGGACCTTGTGCTTGCCAGGCTGTGTAGACTTTCAAGAACTGAAAATAGAACTAATGAAAGCAAAAGTAATTAACATGGAAATTTGTAAAAATTACTTACACCTCTAAGTACAAGATCACTAAGCACAATAATGCTTCTGTACTTTAAAAAAAAGTGAAGCCTTTTGGGGAATGTTAATTTGAATATTTGCACTAGTATCACTACAGAAAGGATGTGATAAAGAGTCCTGCGTCCTGGTATTCAAGTCACTCTCTCTCATTAACCATGTGAATGAAACTGAGCAACCCAATGAAGCCTGTTTGTTTTCAGTTTCCTCATTCATGGAATAAAAATGCCAGGTGATCTCTGACACACTTGAGCAATATCACAGTGAGGTGCTATTCAGCAGTCTTACCTTTAGTTCTAAATCCTGTCTTAGAATTTTAAATTTTATTAAAAGATTTTTTTCCTCCCAGAATCAACTGGCTTGTACACTTGATAAAATAACTTCTTGGGTTTTGCAATTTGCATAAGCAAATTAAGAGAAAATAATCTTTTCTGATATATTTAAGTGTCATTATCTCTATAAAGTTAGGAATAGATGCATGGTTTTTAGTTAGGATCACTAGCCCAAGGCAAGGCTTCCAGAGTGAAGAGATTTATACAGGTGATCTCTCACCTGTCCCTTCACCTCCTTCTCCTCCCTCTTGTTGCCTTTGCCCTAACCCCGAGGATTTCTGCTTTCTCAACACTTGCAAGAAGCCTGACACCCACTTATCCCTAATACCCTCTTGTTACCTTTGTGTCCACCCTTTAATACAGTGTCTCATTATTAGAATTCTTCCTTACTTACCTGTATAAGTCAGTATCTGTTCTTTTTTTTTTTTATTTTAGAAACATAAAAGTACAAAAACATATTGACAAACAGACACCCATTATCATAGAAAATAGTACAATCACAACTAATCTATAGACAAGGTGATATGGTCTCAACAGTAGTTGTTGTTTTATCCATTGATATCTTCGAATTGTAGATGTATGGACCCATATACAGACATGCAAATTTAGTCA
>PVLD010025535.1:0-23590 GCA_004027595.1 Dinomys branickii
AGCTCAGGCTGCCTAGAGGCACCTGGTCCTTGCCCTTGATTCCTTTGGTCCCTTCCACGCGTCTGTTCATTGTCCTCACTTCCAGCTCCCCTGCTCCCCACTGTCACATAGAGGTGCTGGAGGCTGAAGTCAACGGTACCTGCTGGGCCACGGTGGATTTTTTGAACAGGTATCAAACTCAGATTTGGAGTTTTCCCCTACCCTTTTCTTCCTTAACCCGCTTTCGGCCGTTTTCCTTCTTAACCCCGCTTTCTGCCCTTTCGCCTTTTTTTTTTTTTTTTTTTAGCTCCCACCTTCACTGTCCGTAACAAATTTGTTTATTTGGCAGCATTTCGGAGGGCAAGTTTTCTTCCCACGCGATACTAGTTACAAGTGCTATATTCCTGCTGTCCCCGCCCCCGATCCGTGATAAGGAAGAAGCATATGAAGACCGTGGCTTCTGCAAAAATTTTTGGTAGTCTCTTTTTCACACAACAAATTCCCTAGAAGGAGCTAAGGGTCCTCTCTGAAAGAAATGCTGCGGTGGTGGTAGCAGTAGCAGCGACCAAAAGCTTAGGCACTGCATTGGGAGTTCTCTGAACTGTAAGATGGGAGAGGAAATTGAAAGTTGAAGAGACAAAGGTTCCAGCTGCTGCTGCTGCGGCTGGGAAGAAGGCACAGTGCTATTATAAGCCTGCGCAGTCATTTCTAGAGATCTGGGTGCCAAATTGGGAAGATTCTGAAATAGGTTTTCACAAGAGGAAAGCATCCTTGGCTTCCCTTCTGACTTTGCTCCTGTCGTTATAAGGAACAATTCTCCACTTTCCTGAATTTAAGACTGATTTGCTTTCCCTGACTGTAGGCAACTCATTATTTAGTTCTGGGAGGAGGGCTGCAGGGAATCCTTGGAGAAGGTTGCTCCTAGAAAGAGGGAAGGGGTGAAGGCAGTATGTGTCCAAGCAAGTGGTATCTCAGGCTGGATTATATTCCTAAAGGAAATTCCATTCTAGAGGAATCACCACAGACTAAGTAGTTACTATATTTTGGTTTAGGGGGCAGGTGGGAGACGGAAAATCAGCAGGAGCTAAGAATTCTTCCGTCCTGTAAATGTAGGAGTCCCCTCACTTCGTTTCATTTTTCCCTATAATAGAACGTTTCCCTTGCATAATATATGGCTGGCAGCAAATTTAAAAGTTGCTGCACTTTTAAATACAGGAATAGGAAAGAAAGTCAGACCAAGAGTAAACATATATTCATTTCCTAAAACGCCATCATTTGCTAAAGGTTGAAAAAAGGCTCCCCTACCCTTAATAACTGATGAGTACTCTGATGGGCACCCAAGTAATACTGGGCTTTTGTAGCTGGATGCCCTGGCAGAAGGGTAGCAAGTTTCACATTATTCCTTTTCTTGGTATTCAAAACTTTATTTTAGTAAGGTAGACATTAGTGATAGAAAGCTTTCAGAGTACTGGTAGCATGAAGAAATCTGGTAAAAGGTTCGGAAAGTATATTCTTTTCTTTTCTCAATGCAAGCAGTGCACAACAGCCTTCGGACAAGATTTATGAGTTTTGCAGGAGCGAGGGGAGGAACATCAAAGAAGAGACAATGTAAACCTCTGGCTTTGAGCTACATGCACAAAATATACATGACTGCTAGGTTTTCTATGAGTGGAAAAAGAAAGCATGCAGAGGATGAATATCTGAGAGCTAATTCCATAATCTGACTTCACAGATTTGAAAGGAGTTGTCACATATTTATTTATTCACCTAAAAAATCATGAACATTAATTAATCGCCTACTGTGCCAAACCATGTGTTAGGGCCCAGGATACAAAATGTATTATGAAAAATGTATTATGAGAAAACAAGACTTGGGTCTCTGAGTCAGGAGACTTTTCAAAAACTGGATGCAATTGATAAATACTCTCACTGAGCATAATAGAATTTTGCTTAAAGGTCCATAAGAAATGTCTCACACTTTAGAAAATAGCCATTCCTAATAAGTGACTAGCCAGGAATTTTATGAGAAATTTAAGTTGCATACAAGCTAAATACAGGAGTGGGGGCTTAATGGCTTCCTATGGAGTTCAGACATATATGTGCTTTGTAGATTTAGGGCAATTTTAAAGATTTTTCAAGTAGATATGTTAACAACAATGCAGTGGGCACCGTAGGTGGCACAATTGAGATACTGTTGTTTGTCTTTGAATGGATGCATCAGAATAGAGAGTGGATGCCAGTGAAAAGGTGGAAAACAAGCTAAATGAAAAGGGCTGAAGTAAGGCAGAACTAAAAAGGAAAGGAATAATACACCACAGATTAAATTTTCCTTTTACTAATCATCCCTATTGCATTAATAGCGTTGTACACATCCTGCTTTCCTGACCCCGTTTCCACACTCCCTGTCTTCCTCCCAAAGTGTGAGCACTTCTTTCTCCTGGATGCTCGCACTCCTTCAGCCACTTCAAAGCACACTTACACCTTTAACTCCTTTTCCTAAACACATTCTTGCATCATGTCTGCACCCTTCATCATCCCTTCCACACTTACCTCTTCAGCTTTCCCACTACCGACAATTCAGAGCTCCATTATCTTCATTTTCTCTTTCTCTAAACACTAGCAATCAATTTTACCTTAATTTCTTTCTCCTTTCTCACCTCAAACTTCGCTTAGCCATGCTAACCTTCATGAATTACCCTGGTAATTTCCTCACTTTTAATATGTGGTTTATGGTCTCCCCTCTAATAACCACCTTCAACTCTCCTCCAGCGATCTCAAAGAAGCTTTAAACACATTTTGAAAAGAAATCTTCATTTTAAACTTGCTTACAGATTTTTTGAAGTGTATTCATCAGCAGGTTTTCTTGTTGTCTCTGTTTTTTGCTGTTTTTTATTTAAATCAAGTTTTTTTTTTTTTTTTTTACCGGAATTGTTCGAATTTGTTGTTTTTATTATCCTTCAAAATGACTGTTTTTCTTTGTTTGCAACTACGGGTTTCAATATTTCACCTTGGGAAGTAATCCTAACTTTCATGAATTTTTTTCCTCATGCTCCTGACAATGTTTTTCTGCATCCCATGCTTTCTGATGTGTTCTCACCATAGCTCATTTTGAGAACCCTCCAACCCCAACTCTGCCACACACAGATCCTTCCACCTGTGCACACGCAGGATCTTAAGGCCTTTATCAGTGTGCGTTAGTACTAACACACATGGCGGTTACTATGTCTTCAGATACAAAGGAACAAGCTTTATAAAAACTGTTTTTTTAGTTTTTTTCTCTGTGTGGGCAGAAAAGAGGCAATTTTCAATCTTTTCTTCAGTGAGCTAATTGGAAATTTGATAAAAAGGAAGAGTATGCCATAAAAGTAGATGCTATGTTTTTCCATCAAAGACATATGTGCATTTTACTTTTTGGATAACATATATATTTAATTGAATTGACTTTATAACCTTCCAAATTATATGCCATTGTCTCAGCAGATATATTATCTGAATATATTATTGATTATTCAGTATGCAGCATGAAAACTACAAATATTAATACTTTAACATACTTTATAATGTTCAAATTAATCTAATCATGGTTGAAAATTGTATATTTCAATTGAAGTTCTTCACAAAGGCATTGTCCCTAAAATGTGGTCTTTTCTAAAAAGAAAACATCAATTTCCCTATGCACCACGGTGTCTGAAGATTTTTATCCAGTGCTTCATTAGTTGTAAAGCATAAGTTTATCAAGAAATAAAGGTATTTTAAGGTGAGAAGTGTTGCTTGAGAATTAGTTATATCTATGGAAAGACTGCATTCGCATTATCCAATAGTTTAAAAATGAAAGAGCCTTTCATTTATTACTGTTTTATGTTAGAAAGGTGATTTCTATGTTTCTATTATCTTTTGTAGTCTAAAGCCCCCAATTATCCAAGGATTTAAATGACCCTTTGAATTCTCTTATATAGTTATTTCCAGCCCAGATTTGAAAGAATGATTTAGTCAACACAATCTACTCATTTTAAAGGATGATATTTGCATAAATACAAAGTGCAAAGAAAGAAGAAATCCTAGAAAAGGACATTTCTGCTCAATAAAAACTTGTAATAATGTATCACATTTTTTAACACAGTAATAATACAGTTAATTTGTTGTTGGATTTTAATTAAAAGGAAAATTCTTTTAAGATATTTAAATTATTAAAAGGAAAACTGTGACTTTAAATAAATTTGCAATTTAATCAGTACCATGATGTAAAATTAAAATTATTGTTTTATGCTACTTTTTCACTTTGACAAATTCTTCTAGTTAATATTTTCAATATAAACAGCTTTCTATATTTTCTATATTTTTATATCACTTATAAAGTAATTATATTATTGTGGTGTCATAAAAACTTTGATTAGGAAAGGAAGGCATGATTACACCACTTCATGTAAGTGGAAACTCCGAAGTTCAGGCCTGTGTACTTAGCTAAGGCTAACCAGTTAATGAGATAGGAGACCTTAAACAGGATTGTTGGTCTTCACTCTCCAAGCAGGGTTTTTCATCAAAAAAACCTTTTCATATCTCTGAATGTATATTATCAGAGTTCTGAATCAAGCAAAAAAAAAGAAAAATAAGAGAAAATATGCACCTAGAATCTCAAATCTTAAAAAACTCTAAAAAATGAGTATTATCAAGTATATTAAAATATCCTTTTCAATTAATTGTTTACATGCATTGTATTTTCCTACTTAGTGTTTTTGTGCCCAGGTCATACAAATTGTTGATGAAATAGTAGCACTAAACCTTGTGTCCGGGTGCATGCATATAATCTCAGATATTCTGGTGTCTGAAGCAGGTGGATTACAAACTATCCTAGGCAACTCACCAAGACCCCCATCTCGAAATAAAAAAATAAAAAACCAAAGATGTAGCTCAGTGGTAGAGTGCCCATGAGTGAAATCAATCTCCAATACAGAAAAAAGACCATTAAAACACTAACTCTACACAACCACCAAAAATATTTATACGTTCTTTCCATTTTATTTAAAATAATTCAGATTATGACCCATTACAATGTTGTTCCATAAAGTTTGAGTTTACTTCATATGACAAACATTTAATGCTATATCTTAATTCACACTTGTTTCATGACATTTATATTTTTATATACACTTTACTCTGGGGACCTTAGCCAGTTATTTGAAAGTACTGGCATTCTTCTGATATGCTTTCTTTGAAGAAACATGACTTTAGTCCTGCATGTGGTGGCACATGCCTGTAATCCCAGCGCTGGGGAGGCTGAGGCAAGAGGATTGTTGCAAGTTCAAGGCCAGCCTTACAAAGTGAGGTTAAGGCCAGCCTGAACTGCATAGCGAGACCCTGTCCTAAAAGATAAAAAGAAAAATAAATAAGAAACATGACTTTGGTAAACAATTGCATGTAGGAGTATATATCAGGTAAAAGCATATTAGGTTTTGAATATGTAAAATATTGTTGTCTATATAAACTATTTCCTGTGCTTTACAGAATAATAATTGAGAGTAGAAATTTTATTTAAAGTATGTGAATATCAAGCAATTTATGATTTATATTTTATGAAATTCTAGAGAATGAGTGGCCTTGGGCAAATAATTTCACTTCCCTGGACTAGTTTTCTCAAAAGTAAGTGAAAGAATTGTTGTTTCATTCAAGGATCCCCCATATGGCAGGAGTAACTTCTTGAGGAGCTAAACTTCTGCGGCAGGGCAGGAGCAATGAACAACAAGGCAGCAAATTAATAGATAATCATATTAAATTGTATTCAACAAATATTTATTGCATGTCATTTTATGTTGTACTACAACAAATGCGGCACAGGTATCAAAGACTTTAAAAGTAGAAGGGACCAGAAAGTTCACTGAGGCCCAACTGTTCAGTTTAGAGTTAAGAAAACTTAATCTCTGAGACTTGAAATGAGTGCCTCATGTTTCATGTAAGGTAGTGGGTGATAAATTAATTTACTTTCCAAGATGTTCAGGATTCCAAAAGACCACGATATGACTTTTAATTTGGCTAAATACAATAATTTTGTATCTTACCAGAAGGTTAAGTGTATCTTAAGTGTATTCAAACCTTGTTTATTTCTTTGGCTTTATTAAGGTGGACAATTTCTTACTCTTGACTTAGATATAGAAAATATGGTTTTCTACACTTTATATTAAATTGTGGTTATGAAAAGTCCTCCCACATTTCACACATTAGGATATAAAATGCAATAAATTTTATATTGACATGGAGCTCAAGTGAATATAGTATCAGTGCCTTTAATGATATAAATGTTTTAAGTTTTAAAATTAACTGGAAATCCTCATTTACTGAAAATGGCTCAAAATATACATCCTGGAAGGATAGTTTTATATTTATATGTACATATTTACCCTAATGCTTGAATGCACATTTACATGATGGTTTAAGTATAATTTGGGGAAGATTTTCAATGATTCTTTAAACTTTAATCTGTTTGAGATGTTTGTGACTCTGTTAAGGAATACGTCTCAGGCAAAGGAAGAAGGCAATATATGCCAAAGTAATGCTTTTATTTCCTTCTCAAATAACCTTACAACACAGCTTTATTTTATTTTAAAGGAAAGAGAAAGACAGAGGGGAGAGAAAATAAAAAAAGAAATGAAAAAGAACTGACCGTTAGGGTATAGGGCCTAGATTTTAATATAATGTAAAATATGTAAATTTTTGAATTTGCCTTGGCTGACTTCTCTCTCACTTCTCACTCTTCTCTTTTTTTTTTTTTCTTTTTTGCGGTACTGGGGATCAAACTCAGGACCCTGCGCTTGCTAGGCAAGTGCTTATTCCACTGAGCTATATCCCCAGCCCCCACTTCTCACTCTTCTAATGTTGTATACATAATGTTGTGTAATTTAAGTGTTATCTGGCGGTTGTTTTCTGGTTTACTAGAATCCATCATCTTCCAAAATATACTTTTGTTCAAAAGAGAGCCTTAAAAATAGGTTACACACACACAGACACACACACACACACACACACACACACACACACACGCACACAGAAACAGGACAAAACCTTGCATAGGAGATGGCTCTATATTCATCTGGCAAGATTTCCATTGTCATTCTCTTCAGCTCAGAAAAGAATTTGCTCAGTTCAATACTATACTCTTAGCCTTCAGTTAGGCTCCACAGGTCTCACTACTCTCTTTGTCTACAATTCAGTCCATGAACTGAGTTTTAACATCCATGAGACAAAGCAGTTATCATATATCCTGGCTATTTTTTAATGCAAATCAATACAAAGCAGGATACTTTGAGGGAGGGAATAAGAATCCATTGAACATCACACATTTTCAAAATGTCTCTAAATTATATACATGTGTGAACAAGTTTGGGAGTATACGGCTAATGCTCAAGAATTGTATACTTGGATAGCCATAATAGAATAAAGCACTTTAGAAAGAAATAGAGCCAGTATAGAATTTCTATTCAATCATCATCATGTCAGTGGCTTTATTTTAAATTCCAGTTTCTAGGACTTTGCATTCTATTCCTGTGACTCTCAAGTGTTAATGCTCAGATCATTCATTTGGAAATTTCATTAAAATGGAGATTCTGATGTAGTAACTTCTAAGTGAGGCCTGAAATTTTGCATTTGGAGCTTTATGGACCTGTAAATGCTGCTACTCCTCAGACCAGACTTAGCAAAATGGAATTAATTTCTAATTTGTAAACATTATGACAAAGGTAAAGTAAGCCAACAGTAACTAATTTCTTGAAAGATAAAATTGGGATTCAGCAAAGTACAAAATTTTTAAAAATCAAATAGGTATACAATTATTTGAATTTGAATATCAAAATTGACTTTAATCTTTGGTGTAACTCAGTTAAAGCTATAGTTTAGAATAAAATCCAGTTGCATTCCAGTTTTACAGAAACTCATTTCACAAGATCTGTATTCATACATTTATAGTGCTTAGTAAATGCATTAGTGATAGTGTAGAGTCCCAATTTAATTCTTATATTTCAAAGACACTTGTAGTTTCTGATCAGTTTTAATGTAGTATAAATCCTTTGAAGATAGTTTGTAAAATATTAAAAATGTTCATAACAGTTAATCATTCAGAATAAAATCATCAACTATAGTTTGATTTACCTAATTTGAAGATGTCTTTTTATTTTCTTATTAATTTCTTGACATTTTTCCAAGACAATATAAGAGACAGTGAAAAATGTTATTTTGTATTTGTTGTCTGCCCCCAAAATTCCAAAGTGGGAACAAATGGTAAATTAGATATCATGCTTATGATCCTGTCACAACTAGACTTTTTTGTTCAATATAAGAGGATAATTCCTTAAACTAAATTAACCAGTCGTTTATAATCAGTCTAGACAACTTTTGTGGTCCCATTTCTTTTCATTTTTGTACAGAACCAGTTCTAAACGTAGAACATTAAATGTGGTTATTGAAATAAGTCAAAGGCAGATGTTTAAACAGTAGTGTTTTAGGAGGCACAACCTGATTCTCTCAAGGTTAAGGAAACAATTGAAAAGATTATAACTTTAAAAATGAAATCCATATCTTAATTATGGCAATAGATCTCCAAAACCAGGACCTTCCTAGTGAAACTATATCTTTTCTTATCTCAGAAAGTCTAATATCAACAAAAGAGCTTTTTGATAGTAGTAATTTCAAATATCTTGACCTGTTCACTCTGTCCTACAAATAACTTTACTGCTTTAACATAATCTATATTGGGAATTTTGTAGTGATTTGAACATTTATTTATTTATTTATTTTTTTGCGGTACTGGGGATCGAACTCAGGACCCTGCGCTTGCTAGGCAAGCGCTTATTCCACTGAGCTATATCCCCAGCCCCTTGAACATTTTTTTAAAAAAGGAAGCAGATACTCTTTTGATTTAGAATGCAGTTTCAGTTTGATTTTTCTCTAAAAATTTGAATTTTGAAAATATCATATATAGTTAAGTTACATAGATATAGTATAGATGGCAAGATAAGGCTAGGCCTGAAAAGGAAATACTATAAAAGAGAAATTATTTTTTAAAAGTTTGAAACTTTCTGGCCCTATAACTGCCTCATGGCTTTGTAAATACTCTCTTGACCCCTGTAACACAAGAAGCCAACTGAACATGCAGGATGCCTAATTGGACTGTTTCATGATCATTAATGTAGCCTTGCACTAATGACAGTTAATCTAGTCTTGGAACTCAGGATCTCACTCTGTTAGCTAATCAGAAGAACTGCCAGGGTGTTCTGTCTTGTTTTTGTATGTCCTGCTGGTGCATCATATAAAATCCTTAGACCACCAGAGATTGGGACATGATATTTTGGGATGATCCCAATAAGTGTCTGTCAATGTAAAATAAATCTGCCTGCAAATCCTGGATGGTTTTTCTGTGTTTCTGTTTGCCATAGCATCTAGTGCATCAACTGAGAAGGCTGACTGTGCTGACCTCTTTGGCCACTGGTCATGGCCCTTGTGGAAGGAGTATGGACCTTCCCAGGTCTCGATGGGAAGGCACACCCTTGAGGTTTCTCAAGCCCCCTTGGAGGTCTGGAGGAGGTTTCCTGGTTCCCTGCTCAAGCAGCTCACATTGCAACCTAAAGGGAGGGGGGCATAGTCTGTCTGTCCATCTGTCTGTCTACCTGCCTGATTCCACTAAGACCCCCATGAGCATCCCCATTAGCCTATCAGTCCTGCTCAGTTTGAGCAGAAGAAAAGCTTCATCAACTCTGCTGGTTAAGCTCACCCTAAAGGGAAGGGAATCTGGAATGTTTGACTTCTAAATGCCTGCTGAATGATTGTGTGAACAAATGAACCAGACAATGTAAGCAATAAGCTGCTCCATTTGTGCACCAAGACTCGGAAGTACTGGTCAATGGTGCTGACTGGGCCCTCATCTGCAGTTCCACGGTGGGGTGGATGGACAACTGGTGGTCAAGTTGTAGCCCAGCTGAACTGAATCAGCATGATGCTACATGTGGAGGACCTACCTGAGGATTGTTGCCAACAACATAAAAAGGAGAACTGAGAGGAAGAAGTGGTCCTGTTTGTTCTTCTGGAAAAAGTTACCATGCTGGCTTAACTGATATGAACTCAACTGTTCTCATCACTGGAGGAGCTCTGGACATCAATGTTGCAGAGGATGCCTATAGTACTTTTTGTTGTGTGTTAACTACCTCTACAAGTTTCAGAAATCTAGTCTTAGATCCACTGAAAAATTTACCTGGACAGGTCCTCCAGGGCTCAGTCTAAAGGAACAATGCACTCAAAAGCCTACACCTGTCACTGGATGCTGAGCTGACAGGTCAACACATGGCTGCAGCTTGAGGACACTGTTCATGGGATTGCGAGAGTGATTGCTTATACCAGTTATTTCCCATATGTACTTGCCAGCTTGGTTCTTGCTCCTTATCCTCTTACTGGCTGTAACCTTTGCCCTGGCCTCGTGGAAAGTTACACCAGAGGGACAAAAGACAACCAGTAAGGCTCTTTTCCTTACATTTTATATGGTTTCATCAATCGGACTTGTTATTTTAAACTGTCTTCCTCATCTAAAAAGCATAGAGCTATCAATTATAATTAGCAAATGTTTGGTGTTACTAATATGCTGAATCTAATGCTGGGGTCTGGATCCTGGCTTTGTTTAATTTAACCACGGAAAATAAAATTGCCACAACCAAAGCTCCTGTTGAGTTTTGCCTGGTAAAAAGTGAAACATGGGAGGTAATTCAGTCCAAATGTACAAGGCCCAGTAATTCTTGTATTTGATCTTTGACAAATTATTACCATTCCAGACACGTGGATGCTCTTTTGTTGAAAAGGGCCCAGCAAACCCCATGGGGAATCTGCTCTGGTGGCCTTTGATTTCTATCTGTGCCCTAGAGACAAATATGGACACTCAGGCTGCAGATCCAGAGTGGAATATAACTGCCACTCCTGTGAATGTGTGTTCATAGCCTTCTATTGAAGGGGGGCAATGATGATCGAAACAGACTGCCTTAAGGTCACCCCTCAATTAGCTGAATAAAAACAGCAAAGAGGAGTTTGTAATGCTCTAGGAAATAAACTGATGTTTCTCTGCCAATAAGTCTGAAATAGTCCAAGAAGGTGTACAATATTTATAAGAGGGGTTAAATAACTAGGCTTAAGAATAAAACCAGAAATAGGGATGACTGCAAGGTCTATCTGAATTGAGACTGTGGCTCAGACCCATTTTGGAATCCCTGACAGCTCTTATGTTAATTCTTTTCATAGAGGCCTGCCTGATAAATTGAATTACTCAATTTGTTTCAGACAACATCAACAGCATGTGTTTACAAATGGCTCTAAGAGCTGTCCCTTCTTATGCAGCTTTAGATAAAAAGAATGACCCCGGCACTGAAAGAAGATTTTTCTGAGTAATGACAAGAGGGAAAAATGAAATGATAAAACAATACAGGAGAAACTGTTCTTTTTAAGACTTTGTTTTTTTCTTGTTTTTTGGGTTTTCTGAAATTGTCTAGGTCTGCAACTGTTTCATGGCTTTGTAATTACTTTATCGACCCCTGTAACTGTGAGAGCATAACTGAATATGCAGGATGCCTAGCTGTACCAAGCTTCATTACCATTAATCTAGCCTTTTAACTGATTATCTGACCCTGCTAGCTAATCAGAAGAACTGCCAGGCTGTTCTGTCTCTTCTTTGTACCTCCTGCTTTTGCATCCTATAGAAACTCCAGACTATCAGAGATTGGGGCCTGATATTTTGTGAGAGATCTGAATCAGTGCCCATCAACATAAAATAAATCTGCCTCCAAATCCTGTATGTCATTTTTGTGTTTCTCTTTGCCTTAGCAGACCCTAAATGGGATCAGTGCAAAAGATGAGAACACATTGGAACTGTGGCTAGAGGCACACTGTTGAAGGCCAGGCATGAAAATAAAGATCAAATGACCAGACATGCATGTCTCCAAAAGGGATTAAAAAAATACTATAATTAGTACCACCTGGTAAAATCTAGATAGACATCAGTCACCCCAGTGTATGGCCAGGACCTTCTGATTCATCTTTTTCTAAAAAGGTCCTTGTTCTTTTCATGAACACTTGCTAAATGGCTTGCTTATCCATTAGATCAATGTTACCTAAGAGTCTATACTTGTAATCTTATTGCTTGATCATAATTTTGACCCATGTTGTAGCTACCTTATGACTTTGTACCTATTTCATGATTTTGTTCTATAAACTTCCTTTGTGTAGTGGGATCTGCAGCAACCCATTTCCCTCCTGTCTCTCAAGAGATACCTCTCTCAATAAAGTTTTGCTACTATCAATCTCTGTTGTTCCTTAAAATTCATGCTTTGATTTTGGAGAATACAGATTCAGTTCACCTGACTTCTAGCAGATTGAAAGTTATATTATTTCCCTTATGTCAATAATATATTCAAGCTTAAATTAACTAGCAGTATGCTTTTCATCACAAAGTATCAGTGGATATTCCAACAGCTGAGAGAAGGAAGCTAATTCAACTTACACATAAAGTAGGGGTGCAGATTTGCTGACTCCAATCTCCGAAATGAGAGTTTTCAGGACTAGCCAGTTAGAGGCATGAGAAGATTTTTACTAGGCCAAAATTATAACCTACAGAGGATAACACTGGGTTCCACAAATGCATCCCTTATATTTCTACTATTAATTTTCACTTTTGCATGATAGTAGCCATCCTTGCATCTCAGTAGCTGTATCTGGAGGATAAAGGAAGCAATCCTTTTGTGTACCCACTTGATATGATGAAAGGCAAGGTATGCACACATGCGCAAAAGTATCAAAGCAGGATTTACAGCCAAGTAATGCTTTGTCTAACAGGTTTTGCATATGTTTTCCTGAGCATCATGAGGATGTTCATTTTAGGATTTGTTTTTCACAAAGTTTAATCTAGATTTTTCTGATAGAAGTAGCTCAGCTCAGTAGAATGGCATATGAAAATCCAGACTTGCAAGTTTTGGAGGAGGTCAAAATGTTTGCATCAGGTCAAATCAGATTACTCATGTATGGATGATGAAAATGATCCTTTATTTTAAAGTATATGTTTTCATAATAGAAGAGTAGTATGAGTGGATGATGATAATGGTGAGATAACTTTGACATTGGCCATGAGCCAAAGTTACTGTGACAGTAAGGTGGAGCAATAATCGACTCACATAGGCACAGGGAATGAATGAAGACTTCCTTTATTCAGATGATGAAAAAACCCACAACAATGTGAGTACATATTTGACTAGTCAAAATGTTGCAAAATGGTCAGAAGACAAAATGAAACAATCCAATGTTTGAAGTAGGTCTGAAAATTTAATGAGGGTCTTGGAAAATTATATAAAGAATTGGACAGAATGTCAAGACTGCCATTCAATGTTGGAGATTGTAACATAAAATGCTACATGATTCTGTGAACTATACAGAGGCTGAAATACAAGTAAAACATTCTGTGTGCACCAAAATGTGTTTATTATGACACCTTGCTAGCTGAATTGAAAGCATTCATTGATCTGCTGTACTCAGCATGGATTTCTGAATGGTGATCACAGGAATATAAAGGACTTATGGAAAAGTGATGGTTCAAATTATGACATAAGATTGTATGTTCTTGTAGATGCAAAGATTTATTATGAATCCAATTTAGACATCTATCCTTGAACTCAGCCATCAGGATCTTACTCATATAGTAATAAGTCAAATGATATTGTGAACAGATTTTTTGCTCCCATTTCCCAAACTCATCAGAATATGATATTTGACAACCAATTAACTGGTTTTTAATAGATCTAAGATTTGCTGACATGCAACTTTCATGTATCAAGACTGCCTTGGGTGTGACAATTGAAGCAAAGACCATTTTTGTTATACAGCTCTGTTGAAATATTCATTGTTTTTATTTCTGAGGTTATCTCTTAGGTTTTGTAAGCAAGTAAACAGCTGATATGAACAAGTTGTCTATTCTAAGTACTCAACTATGTCTTACAAAAAGACCAGGAAAGAAAAACACACATGCTGCCAGTGTTAGCAATATGCTGTATGCAATATGCAGTTATCATGTGTGAAGACTGCCTTAGATGAGATAATGAAGTAAATACTATTTACCTTGTAGACTGCTATTGGTATTTTTGTTGTAGTTTATTTAGGAATTTATTTTGGTTTTTCTTTTGTAGACTTTGTACACCAAAAAGCAATCAATGTCAAAAACTTTGATGCTTTTTATAGTCAATAAATATTAAAAATGCAATACTTGTGATATTTTTCCTATGAAGCACTGATTGTGTAGTATAATAAAATTAATGTTTCATCAATAGAAATATTCTCAAGAATAAACAAATGTTTGACACACCCATAGTTACTAGTATTTATGACAAAAAATGTTTTATGTTCCATTAAAAGTCTGGAAATAGACTGTAGGCCCTCATGAGAGAAAAACATCTTATTTCCAGAAAAAGGTGGTCCTCTCCCCAAGAAGGATACAGGTCCATATTACAGAAATTGTTATAGAAAAAATAATACCCACAATGTCAGATGTTCCAAGTCTGTTGTCTCACAACACTGAGGAATGAAATCATGAACCAAAGGAAAAAGTCAAGAGAGTTTTATTGGAAATAAGTAGAAGAATAGCTCCTGGATTTCCAGGTGGGGTCCCCACTGGGTGGCCACTGTGGCTCCTTTATAGGGGCAATTTATACAGCAAAATTGCAATGTGGGTACAATATGTGTCAAACTACAATAAACCAATAGGATTCCAAGTATAATCACCTAGTTAATAGTGATCCAATAAAGAATTAAATCACATAACCAGTGTGCATGGAAATTACGAAGTTGTTCTTGGAAAGGGATGAATCTACATGTTCTGGTTAACTCCTAAACATCTGACACCTATTTGGGCCCACAGGACCAGACAGTGCTAATTACAGTATAACCTTAAAGTACTGTTTACCTCTAGACAGGTTTGCAGGCCTCCTTATTGCAACTCCATCTTGAAGCATTGCTCTCTTTCATTTGCCTCCACCCACCCTTTTTGTGAAACTCAACTTCTCTGCTGACTTCATCAAGGGTCTAACTCTTCTCTAGACAGGTAGATTAATTTCTATGTAATTTAGATGTCTACAAAAATATGAGCTCATTTCTTTTTTCATTTTGTTATTATTTTGTTCTCGAATAGGTATTTTAAACATTCTTTGCATTCTCCGAGCCTGCTCCTCTATTTTAGGATTAGGTACCTGGTCTTTTTTTCACTCAGTTGTGCCAATTTGTAGATTTCTAGTTTTGCTGAATAATTTTGGGTGTGATGGATAAGGAGGAGAAACAGCCTAAATTTAACCAAGGGAATGATGATATAGATTGCC
This sequence comes from Dinomys branickii, assembly GCA_004027595.1. NCBI lineage: Eukaryota > Metazoa > Chordata > Mammalia > Rodentia > Dinomyidae > Dinomys > Dinomys branickii. The sequence continues at coordinate 15,351 of PVLD010025535.1, forward strand.
TTGGGTAACTTTCATTAGGCCCTGGAAGGACAATCTTCCTAAAAGTACAATTTTATTTATGATTCCTTTGTCTCCTTTCTACATGACCTTTATTTCTTCTATCCTACCTCACTCTGATGCAATTCACACATACCAATGATTTTATTAAAATATACTTAATTGTCTTCCTGATACGGTTTTCTAGTTCTCCGTATTTTTGGCTCTAAATGGAGAAGTAAGAACTATTTTGGTAAAATGCATGCTCCTAGGCATTACATATTATTATGAAATCTATAGTTTATTTCAGGTAATGTAATAAAACATAAATGATGCTTAAATGTAGACTATGGCCAGTTACATCTAGTTAAAGTACATTATTTTATTTAAGATTCTATTCATTTTGAAGGCATTTAACAGAGCTCATACACATTACTTAACGACCAGCTGGAATTAAGTCTTTCCGATTATTTTCCTTTTCAGCATAACATACTGTCACCATTTTTACCATACTAAAAGGGTTATTTTAGTTTTTAAAATTTAATTTAGTTACATATTTGAATAGTATATATTAAATAAAACTGCAATAAAAGGCAAAACGTTTTAAAAGAAATAGACTTAAAAATACTCTTTAACTTTCTAAAAAAATTATATATTGTGTAAGATGGTATCACATTTTTTATAACATTTACCATATTGAATATTAGATGCATCTCCTAAATGGGGTTTTATGCTACAATTTAAAAATCACCAAAATTTTCCTCTTGTGTATTGCAGGCAACATATATATGTCTTCAATCCAATAAGTTTGTTTTGAGGGAATATTACAATGAGTTTTACAGTTGTCCCAACTTTTAATAACATACCTTTGTGACCCCAGAGACCAGAATACATTCATATAAAGATTTAAGGTAATGAAGAAACTACTAATCATTCAATGTATAAACAAATTTTGCTTATTTATGGAAAAATAAATATATTCCTTGTGCATTCTAAAGGTGTTGCTCTCTTGTTAAATATGTCTAGCACATTAGATATTTAATAGATTAATGAAACAGAGTTGTAAACTTTTGCTTATGCAACACATTTTTAGAGTTGATGCTTTTAAATTATAAATTAATAACTTTTCATTAAATGTAATGTCCAGCAACCTGTCATATTTCACTTTACTTTTGTTTATTTGAAATTTATTTTTACATACCTCCTTAACTTTTCTTTTTCTAAAACATTTAAATGATATTTTTATGAACACAATGTGTTTCATGTAGCACACTTATTGGTCTGTATATGAGTCACCTCTTCTCCCCCTCTCTGCTTTCCTTCCTTTTCCTTCACTTTGCTTTGGGCATAGTCATACGTTTCTTAGAGTAAGGTAAGAAATAATTTAAATGTTTTAAATTTTATTTCTACAGAAAAATATATGCTGGTAGTTTTTTTTTTCTTTGTCTTTTCGAGATGAAGTTTTTCTATGTGGTTCAGGCTGGATTTGAGCTTACTTTGTAGCCCAGGGTAGAGTCAAACTTGCAGCAGTCCTCCTGCCTCAGCCTCTCTAGTGCTAGAATTACAGATGCTGTCCAATTTCAAACTTTAGCTTGAGATTTATTTGAGAGAAATTTTGAAATTTGATCTATGTGATGGAAAAATATAAATGAAGAAGAACTTTCTGTTTGCAAATTCTACTGAACACAGACCAATAAAGTAAGAAACTTTAAGCAACTGACAAAAAATGTTGCTAATACGCTTAGCTATAAACTGTTTCTCAGACTGAAAATTCCACTTACTTAGCTAAATATGATGGCTGAAATGTTAGCGTCAAACTTACCAGAACTAATTACTTTTTACAAGATTACTTTGAAATAGTGATTTTGTAATCATTATTTATGTGTATTTTAGTTGGTCAAATTTAAACACAAACTTCTGTTCTTAATTTATATCTTAGTAGTCTATATCTGTGCCTTGTGAATAGAAGGTATTGATGGTACTCATGTTTTAAATATTGAAATTGATATTTGCCTAAAGGTGCAGATTGTAAATGGTCAGCTGTGTCAAGAATAAAATTCATATTTTTTAAAATTCATAGCTGAATTTTTAAACTAGAATTAAAGCTATACACTTACTATTGCCTACATGTTAAGATACATTTAACTATACTAATAGTGGTTGTGCATATGTGTGATTCATTTTCATTTCTATTTAGGAAAATATTTTTAATTATATTTTTCAGCTTCATTAATTGTGCTAGAACTTTAGAACACTACCTTGAGGAGAGAAAAAAAGTATGATGGTTAAACAATGTATGAAGCGTTTTACTTGTCAGAGAAATTGTATATATATATGTATATATGTGTGTGTGTATATATAACATTTCATTAATAATTCATTTATAGCTTGAAAAACATTAACATACACAATTTAGAGTCCTATATAAAATCTAGATTTTCTCTGAATAATTAGATTTTTATTGTAGCTTATAAAATCACTTTAAGAAAATTAAAATTACAGCTGCCTTGTAACCTTTGCCATCAAATATCACTGTATTTTTATTTCATTTATATTAGAAATTTGGCAAATTTGTTCTAGAAACATGCAACTGTCTTGAGGAGAAAGACATTTATTGAACAATTTCAAATTGAAAATAATATCTTTCAAGTCTAGTTTTTATCAGAAATCCTGATACATAGTACTGGAATAAATACTGGTTTGATAAAATGTCTCACAAATTTGAATAACTAAATATTCTCTTGAACAACAAATGGACAATTGAGCTTTTTTACTCAATTGGACAGTGACGTGCCTAGATCAATCAATCAATACTTTTTGCCTGATTTTCTTCCTAATAAACTGTCAGTTGTATTTTTATACGTATATTAATCTTATTGAACAGATATCAGTCTGTATTTCTAGCTAAGACAGTTAAAATGCAACTTCTTGTTCTTTTTAATCATATCTATAAAGCTTGTCGGCTAGAATGAAAAATTGTGAGTTACAAGAGTTAAAGTCAATAGTTAAAATTTCTTCACCTGGATTGATTTTCTTAGTAACTTGCATACTATCACGCTATAAGAATACCTAGGAAGCCAAAATATAAAACACAATGTACAGTAATTTTTCTGCTTAATATTTACAACCAGAGAAATTTATGGAGAACTTTCTTCAAGTAGACTCATTCTTGTAGGAAAACAATTTGCTTTCTATTTCTATCATGCTATTAGAAAATTTGAAGAAAATACAGTAACTAGAATCACTTTTCTAGAGTACAAGTGCAAGTTTATGCGTTTTAAAATGTGTCATATGTAGTGGCCTTCATATTAGATCTAAGAAAATGTTATGGTAAAGATCTGAGATGTCCCCTAATTGTCTCATGTATTTGTAAACTGATGGTTGTTGGGAGAGGCATGATCTGGATGGTGTATTCTTGTCCTGGTCTCCTTCCCTCTCTCTGCTCCCTCCTTACTAAGGATTAAACAGCTTTCTTTCACCATACTGTTTCTGTTTTGGAGTCAGCAGACCATGCATGCACTGAGACCTCTGAAACTGTGAAACCAGATTAACATTCCCTCTTTTAAATATCAGGTGTTGAGTATTTTTCCTGGTAATGAAAAAGTTACTAATAAAACAGCCTACTGCTGATGTCATATCAAAATTACAGCATTAAGAAGGCCTATACCTATTGATAATTTCTATGTTTATCTATATGAATTAAATTTTCCTTTATACTCAGTTTGAATATGCCCAAAATATTTTGAATAAATCTTTTCTAATTGATATAGGGATTTATAAAGTATTGAATATTAGTGAAATACTTGATTAAATACCTATACAGGCTATATGAATTTAGACCATGTGAAGCTGCTATATTACAAGGTAGATTTGTTGAATATCCGCAGCTCCATATGGTTGAGTCTAATAATAAAATATAGTCCAGAATATTTACTGAAGGAGAAAATCATTATATTTTCATGTTAATAGCACAAAGTTACTGTAAATTATCAGGGGAGATATTTCGTGAATTCCTCTTCATATATGCAGATTTGTTGAGGCACTACAAAAAGTTAAATAAAAATTGCTGCTGCAGAATTATTTATGAATGTTGCATATTCTGGAGAAAATGAGATTTGCAACTTTGGAGCTTTTGATCTAAATTTACATGAGTTCCTGAAAAACAAAGCACAGTTCCTTTAAATGTCATGAGTGCAAATTACTTAGTTATGCAACATCAATTTTAATGAGATGTACAGTCAAGTAAATCTGTTTTCCTATTTAATTACTTACAGACTGCATAGCCACTTTTCTAATAAAAGTAAGGCATTTGGATCAAAATATAGTATTTGCTGCTTTTACAGATGTATTGTTTGCAATTTAGTATGGAATAGGAACAGACAGAATGATATCTCCATATAATTACTTATTCAATTATCAGAAAATTTGGAAAATTTGACTCCTTAGAAAAATATAAATGTATTAAACGTTTTAATATCAAGTATATTACAATTTCCTTTGTTGCTTTTTATATAAAATTGCTCTTTATTGGGCCACGTCCTTGATAATTTCAATCTGCATTATGATTGTAAAACATTGTTAGGCTTTGTTTATTTGAGTACACATGAACAAATAAATATGTTTTATGCTGTATATATCCGTAAGTTAACTAAGTGCATAAGCTTGGAATCAGCTATATCTACTTTCAATTTATACCTATACATTTTAATAGCTCTGTGATCTTTAGTAATTTACTTAAATACGTAGAAGCTCAGTTTCTTCAAATGTAAGTGTAAGTGACAATAACAGCACATGATGTCAGAGAACTGTCATGTTAAATGCATTTAGCATAGTTCTTGGGGTCGAAGAACTACCTGAATGGTAGTTACTCTTATTTTAATAACTGATTACATAATTTGAAAGTTGTATTAACATGACTACAGCTGCTGAATGTATCACAATATTTACCCTTAGTAATTTGCAAAAATGTAAATTGTTATTTCCTTTAAATTTTGTACTAATAGGATAGGACTTAAATTTGTGAGTATATATATATATATAATTTTGGTTGCAGGAATTTAAATAACCTGAGAGGAAACATATCACATTTTGTTCAGTTGCATATTGGTAATGTGGTTACTGATAAAGCCTACCATTAGCTAAATAGTAAAAACTGTAAACTTCTTCAATTGGAGGAATTGCTGGGAACAGTAGGCTGCAAGAATAAATAATTACATAATATTAATGTGACATATTCTCATTTTACCAAATATATAACTTCTAGAATATTTAGCCATAATATTCTTGAACATTTCAAAGGAAATCACCAAATTATTTTTTAAAATTTTGCATCATTAAAACACACCACTTTCAGCTATTTTGATAATTTAGAATATTATTTGTTTATACAAATGTCATAAATATAAAGTGGACATGTTGCATTTCAAAAAGTTCTGTTATTTATAATTAATCAATGAGAAATCAAAACAGACCACTAAACAGTCATTGTTACACTGAATAATAATTTCATTTTGTATTTAATGGGTATAAAATATTTAATCATGTAATATATCCATAGCTTTACCTGAAAAATATTATTTGTTATCTATTTTTAAGGCAGCAAGACAAATTTTATTTAGGCTACAAAAATAGGTATAGTATGTAAACTAGGATTGACTCTTCAGAACACCTCCATTATAAACTGCATTATAAACCAAGATTAACTCCTAAAACAAAAAATAGAACAGAAGCTATTTATTTACAGGTATTTGTACTATGTGTATATAGAGTATAAAACATAAAATAAAATATTGACAGGAAAATATATATTTAAGTGCTATATATGCATATCATATAAGATAAGTTACAAAAATTGGTCAGAAAATTCATTGAAATTTAAGAGGGTACTTGCCAAATTTTAATGTGTATGACAGAGATCAGGAGTTGTTAAAATAGAACTTGTGATTCATGAAGATCAGGGTTAGGGCCTAAATTTCTCCATTTAATATACTTAGTAGTGTTGACAGTGCTCATAGCTCAAGATACAGATTTTTTTATTGAGCACTTTTATTTGAAAGTTTTATTTTAAAGTGATTACTCTACCACTGGCAAATGATTACTCAGTCAACATGGATATTGTTGTGCATTTTCATTTTATTACAATATCTTTTTAAAGAACATATACTTTAAGGTGGAACTATTTATTGATAAATCATTTATTTACAAATTTTTTATATTTAACACCCATTTTGATTGGTGCTACCAACACATAGGGTGAGCCTTCCCATCATCTACACCCAGAATTCTACCAAACCAATCACACAACCTTAATCCCAACGTCACAAATTTAATCCCAGTGTCACACACCCTAGATACTGCTACCTCTGAAAAGCCCCACCTATGACCATAGCAGGGTTTGTGGAGACATCTAGATACAAGCCACAACACACTGTTTAAAAGAAACTGGGATTTTAGATAAAAAATTCTTCTTTTGAATTTTAAATTCTTCAAAACTCTAGAGCTTAGTAAGGAGGGGACTGTATTTCACATTGCCTAAGAAATTTCATCCTTGGTCCAATGCCTAGGTCAATATCTATTTTTAATTCTTATCAATATTGCTAGTCAAAAAACTTCATCTCAAGCCATTGCCCTACCTATGTGCCTTACTCATAACTTAACTAGGTAAATTATTCCTTCCACAAAGATATGTACACTGTAAAATGTCCTGACAAAGGAAAATGAAAATAACATATTACTTTGTTCTACTCAGAAAGACTAATTTCATGAAGAACTTTACGCAGCCTTACAAAGAAATCCATGAAAAATGGTTTTCTTTTGTTTTTAAAACATTTTCATTTTTAACTTAGATAGATTTGAAAACTAGTATATAAGACATATGTTAAAGTAGCTAAGAAAAATATTAAATCTCCATTTACTGACTGTTAAAAACTGTTTTTAGTGATTATTACTGACTGTTAAAAACTGTTAAAACCACTTACTGTCCTTACTCTAAGAATTTGCTGTTTCCCTTTGTGATGTAATACAAAGTGATGGATATATCTTTAATTTATTGTAAAGTAGTTTTCTTTCAGGAATATAAAGTATAATATTAGATCTATATTTCCTTACACCACTTCGACTTGTACTCACTTCATGAATTTATATAATTGTTAATACAATGTGTTTCCATATAGACATTACTTTGCCTAAATTTAATCCCCCAAGGTAAATGGAATATATACAAAATATAAGTGCTTTTGTTCAAGAATGGTATCTCTCCTCAAAATGTAAATTCCTCATCAAGTCTACCAGGATTCTTTTAACAATAGACCCCTTTGATCTAGGAATTGTATATTGCATATATATTGTATATATGCATACAGACATGTAAGTGTATACGTATACAATTATTTAAATAGTTTCAGCAACAAATCAAAAAGGAATTTTTAATGTTTTAAGGCTTTCATGTTAGAATAGAAACATTATATGTACTGCAACAATGTTTACTGATTACATATATTTAGTCCAATTGCACACCAAATTAACTGCTAAGGATAAATGAGAATAGGGCAAACTATATAGATTGCTTTTATCCCAAAATAAAAAAGAAATAAGATTTGTTAATTTGAAGGTGATGTTGAATAAATGAAGTCTCAAGAGCTTTTTATTAAATAATTTAGTATATTTTATGTGAATAATTTTAGACTATAAATTGTGGAGATCAGTAATATACTACAGTGAGGGGGAAAGAAAGACTGTTATTCAAATTTAATTTCCATTACTTTGTAATGATGTATGGTTGAATATTTTGACCTATTTATAACAAATATTCTAAGGACATACTAATTTTTGCAAACTAGGAAAATACTAACATGTGCTCAAAATAAAATCTCATATAGTAAAGAGAATGAAAGTAAAGAATATGTCTCCTGTAAATCTTAGCCATTTAAAGCAATTTATTTCCACTAAAGAGAAGTTGTTTTAAAAAGGGAGAGTGGACATTTGATTTTTTACCTATTATAGTTGTGATAATTTTCTTAGGTATCTAAATTCTCTGGAAAAAGATTTGTCATGATCTCCACCATATATCTTTACAAATTATAGAGCACAGAAATCTGAAACTACATAAGAAACTTTTCTCAAGATAAGCCACAAGGTGTATAAATTTTATTTACCTCAATCTGTGGGAATTTCTTTACCTAATACTTTTGAGATAATCAAACACAGTGTTTATGGGAAATTTATTCTCACTAAAATTAATTTCTCCATGCAAGTTAAATTTGGAT
>PVLD010025536.1:0-23589 GCA_004027595.1 Dinomys branickii
AAAAAAAAAAAAAAAGAAGAACAGATACCCAGGACCAGCGCACAAATGTCTCCCTTCCCGCTGCTGAGTATTTGAAGCCACTTTTGTGAATGCCCCTTCCCTTTCTCTCGTTGTCTCCATCCGTGTGCTCCTTTGTGCCGGGCCTGCTCCCAGCAGCTGAGCAAGAGAACGCTTCTTCTTTAGCCAGAAGTTCTACTTCTGGGAGATACTGGGAAAAGAGCCCTGAGAGAGAAGTCTAAGGCCAGAACAACCATAATCTACTGTGTGCCTCAGTTTCTCCCTTGTGCCATAGTGATCCCCGATGAACTTAAAGCTACTTCAAGATTCAAGGGTTCTGATCCATCTGAGTGGGGCTCCCTTGATCTGCAGGATGGCCCCAGAGGAATTCCTTTCAGGGGCTTGCCACCAGAAGCTGCTCATGTAGACCCTCTCTTCAGGGGGTCTTTCTGCTTTTTCTTTTTTTTTTCTAATTTTTAATTTTTTCTTTTTTTATTTTAAAGAGAAAAAAACAAAAACAAGGACCAAAAAAGAGCCCCACAAAAACTATAAGAATGATACAGAATTTCAAAACAGGATGATAGGAAACCAACAGTGGTTGTTGTATTGCTTATTGTTATCTTCAGAGTAGTTGCTCAGATTACCAGGTATGCAAGATTGATCAAACAATGAAACATTAACTGTTCCTTTCAATAAACTGGTAGAGATTAGTAGTACAATTATCTTAGCTATCTTGTGTATACATACATATATTTTTTTCCTTTCCTTCTTTCTTTTCTTCCTGTTTTTCTATTCAAAAATAGTCCCTGCAAAGGGATGGGCCCTGCTAGAATTTGCTGGTCACTGGATGGCTAGAATTTGCTGGATGCAGGTGGGTTATACCTACCCCTGTGGGCACATAAAGATAAAGGTAGGATTCTAAGCTGCGTGAGGCTTTGGCCACTGATTCGTCTCTGGGATGACAGGGGAGGATGCTTGAGCATTTGCATGTATGTGCAGAAGTGGCTCCTACCACTGACAAGCTCACCGCTAGTTGGGGAGACCAGAAGTGCACACAGGAAGTCACACAATGACCCAGGTCTGGTTACCCTGCAAAGTAACAGTGCATTGGGCTGAATTTGTGAGCAGGTGGTAAGGGTTGCAGGGTCACAGGTTAATTCTGGGATGAGGGCTGCAGGAAAAGCCTCCAGGAAGAGGTAGGTTTTGAGGAGACAGCCTTGAGGCATCCCAGTAGAGGCAGCAGCCCCTGAGGGAGCTCTGTGGCACCTGACACAGAGGATCTTGGGACTGATCTTGTTTATTGTCACTGTTTCCTGGCCTGCCTCTCCTGCCTCAAGACAAAAGTGGCTGTAGCCGAGCCTCTCTCACTGCCCCACAGCAAGCAGGGCGCACCAGCAGGCCAGAGGCTCAGGACTGAAATTAGGCCCAAGGACAGACAGAGTGAAAAAACACCCTGCCTTTGAGGTAAAAAATGCACCTTGTTACCCAACAGAATGAATTGCGAGCATGGCTACATTGAAAAGAAGGTTTCTTTTTTTCCTCTGTAATAAAAGATGCCTTATTTCATCTAAGAATTGAGGAAAATAAATTTTCATAATTTCTCCTTCCATGGAAATATTTTACTGCTTTAATAATAACACTGAAGTTCTTTTTTTAGGTCTTTTTGAGTCAGGGTCTGGCTATGCAGTTCTGGCTGGCCTTGAACTCGCTTTGTAGCCCAGGCTGGTCTCAAACTCACAACGATTCTCCTGCCTCACTGAAGTTCTAATTTACTTTTTTTTTTGCCTAATGGGCAAATACTTTAAAAGGTAATCCCTAGTATTACCAGATACTTGGCAAACAGCCATTCTCTTGAAACTTGGGTGGGAATGAAAATTGGTTCAGGATCTTGGGGAGGCTAGTTAGCTACTTTGAAAGACTTTGACAGGCTCAGTAATTCTCTATTGGAAAAATCCATTCTACAGAAACCACTGCAGATTACCATGAGGATTTTATCACAAGATTCCTCACAAACTTGTTTATGATAGTGGAACAAATATAAGAAAATTAATAACTGGGCGCAGTGGTACATACCTGTAATCCCAGGACTTGGGAGGCTGAGGCAGGAGGATCGTTGTGAGTTTGAGGCCGGCCTGGGCTACAAAGTGAGCTCAAGCCCGGCCTGAACTGCATAGTGAGATCCTGTCTCATAAAGACAAAAAAAGAAAGAAAGAAAGAAAGAAAGAAAGGAAGGAAGGAAGGAAGGAAGGAAGGAAGGAAGGAAGAAAATTGAACAGAGGATGAGTTAACCACATTTGACACATATATACTTAATAATATGAACACATATTTAATACATGTTAGTAAGTGGCAATTATTTCACATAAATTACTCAGCACTACCTTAGGAATCATTCAATCTCTCTTCAACTATATCTAACCAAAGACTATATGATTTATTGAATTCATTTACTAACATTGAATTATCCTGTTTAATGAATTCTTTTTAAATTTTAATAATCATACTTTTCACAGTGATTTCTAATTGGGTTTTCTTTATACCAACTAGAGCTAGCTTCATTTTTGCCCCAACTTTTTTCCAGTTTGTGTGTTGTGTGTTTTGTGTGTGCACGATGTGTGTTAAAACACAAGTAACATAATGGTCACTGTCTTGACCATTTTAACATGCGAAGTTCGGTGGCATTAAACGTTCTCTTTGCTGTACAGCCATTATGACCATCTGTCTCCAGAACTCATCTTGCAAAACTGAAACTCTCTGCCCATTGAACAATAACTCCCAGCCACCAACATCCTATTTTCTGCCTACATTCTATTTTCCATGATTCTGACTACTATAACTACCTCATATAAATGAAATAATATAATAAATACTTGTCTTTTCATGACTGGTATATTTCACTTCACTTCTGCCCATTTTTATTTTTTAAGGTATTTTTTAATGCACATTTTTCTTTCTTCTTTGGGGATTCCACATAGGCTTAAAGTCTGTTGATGTCACTCCCTAAAGCATGAATTCTTCTCCCTAGTATGGGTTTGATTGAGTGTCTTTCTTAGCATTTTCTTTTAGGTCTTCCAGAACATCCACTTACTGGCTCATCTTGAACAGAAATTGTGTGTGTGCACGTGTGTGCACGTGTGTGTGTGTGTGTGCGCACATGTGTGTGTGTGTGTGTGTGTGTGTGTGTATAGCCTGCATCTGGAGGTTCTGTGGTTGTAGCTTCCACCTACTTCCTGGGCCCTCAGCTCAGTAGTGGCCTTACCTGGCAGCTGGAGGCACCTGTCCCTGGAGATGCCGAGATACTATGGTTCTAGTCACTGAGCAGCCATTGGCCTGTCTAGCACTTGGCTGGGAGAATGGCCATGTCTCCTTTTCCCCAAAGTATGAAACATAAACCATCACCTAGGCAATGGTCAGTCCAAGCCCTTTTCCACCCAGCCAAGGGGCTCACGTCCCTTCCCTGCTGTGGCCTCTGCTTGCCTGGGACCAGAACCAAAAGGCCAAGATTCAGTTCTCCTTGCCTGTGTATGTTCCTGCTTTATCTCTGGTTGACAGAGGTGCTGACTCCTACCTGTGACCATTTCTTCTGCGTTTTCTATTTCATCGAAATACAGATTCTCAAAGTAGGTATTTACGATCTTTTGAATGTCTGCAGGATCTGTTGTGACTTCACTCCTTTCATTTCTGGGAACACAGATCTGAGTCTTTTCTTTCATTATTTGGATAAGGTTGGCTAAGAGTTTCTCATTTTTATTGAATCTTTCAAAGAAACAACTCTTCAATTCATTGATTCTTTGTGTTATTTTCTTAGTCTCTGTTGTATTTGTTTCTGCTCTGATGTTTATAATTTTCTCTCTGGTACAAGCTTTGGCCTTGACTTGCTCTTCTTTTTTTAGAAGCTTGTGGCTCAATGCTAGGTTGTTTATCTGAGCTCGCTTTGTTTTTCTGATATGAGTATTCACCACTATAAATTTCCCTCACAGGACTGCTTTCATGGTGCTCCGTAAATTCTGGTGTGTAGTATCAGCATTATTGTTTATAGAAATTGTCTAATTTCTTCTTTAGTTTCATGTGTGGCCTATTGGTTGTTCAGGAGGGTGTTTTTAATTTCCACATCTTTATGAAGTTTTTGTGGTTTATTTTGTCATTGATTTCCAATTTCATTGCACTATGATCTGATAATATGCATGAGATAATTTCAATTTCTTTGCATTTACTTAAGCATGTTCTACGAGCTCGTATGTGGTCTATTTTGGAGAACATCCTACATGCAGCTGAGAAGAATGTCTATTCTGATGTGGGGTGGAACACTCTGTAGACATCTACTAAGTCCATTTGTTCAACAGTTTGGTTCAGTTCTGATATTTCATTGTTGTTTTTTGTCTAGTTGATCAGTCTGTCTATAATATTGGGGTATTGAGGTCCCCCATTAAAACTGTATTAGTGCTTATTTACTTTTTATGTCCATTAATATTTGTTTTATATAATTGGGTGCACTGATATTTGTCCTTCTTTGTCTCTCTTAATCAGTCTTGGCTCAAAATCCACTTTCTGCAAATACAGTTGTTACCCCTACTTTCTTCCAGGTTTCTGTACATGGAGTGTTTTCCAACCTTTGACTATCAGTATATGAATTTCTTTTTGAGTTCAATTCAATTTGTTTTTGAAGCATTCACATTGAATGGATCTTGCTTCTTGATCCATTCTCCCAATCTGTTTCTTTTGATTAGTAAATTGAGACCATTAACACTGATGGTTATAACTGATATGTATTGACTTCCTTTTCATATTATTTTCCTATTATTTCTTTCTCTCCTCCTGTGTTTAATTGATTGCCTTTCCTGGTGGATTCATTCTGTTGGGTTTCTTGAAGTTCTAGTCCATGTTATCTCTTTCTAGAATGTCCTTCAGAACATTTTGAAGCACTGGTTTGGTGATCATGAATTTCCTCAGGTGTTGTCCCAATATCTTATTTCTCTATCAGTTTTGAAAGATAGTTTGGGGAATCACATCAATCTGGGTTGGAGGTTATTTTCCTTTAGGGCTTGAAATACTTCACTGCAAGGGTGTGAAGGTTTGTGTTGAAAAGTCTGCTGTGAATCTGATGGGCTTTCCTTTATAGATGATTTGCTTTTTTCTAAAACAGTTTGTGTTTAATTTCTAGAACCTTGACTATTATATGCCTCTGTGAGATTTGTTTTTGATCACGGCAAATTGGAGTTCTATATCCCTCGCTTACTGTATGTCAAATTCTTTTTCCCTGCTTGGGAAGTTTGCTGTCATGACTTCTGTGGACAGGTTTTTTTATGCCACTTGTGTTATCTCCTGATTTTCATTGACTCCAGCCAAACATATTATTCTTCTTTGCATCATCTAGCAACTGTTGGGATGATTTTTTATGGTCCCTTGCTATCTTTAAGAAATCTTTCTTTTCATGATCGCTAACAAAAATCCTGTCTTCTATATCTGATATTCTATCAACACATTGGCTAATTCTGCTGCGTATACTTTCAGTGGAATTTTCAGTGTCCTGGATATCTGTTTGAATCCGTTTCATGGGTTCCTTTTCTTTCCTGTGTTGGACATTTGTGATTTCCTTCTATTTCTTAGGATCCTCCATTTTTATTTTTTACCTGTATCTGCTCTAGAGTCACTAAGCATGTCTTTCATATGGTCACTATCTTTGTAGTTATCTGAGAAATTATTTCTGATTGGACTTTTTCTAGAGCCTCATTCATCCTCTTTGTTACTTTTGCTCTTATCATTTCAGAGAGTCCAGGCAAGTGGCTTTTGAATTGTTCCACCTCATTGTATACTAGGTTTGCTTTTGGTGAGCTGGAAGTCTGGAGCTGCATCTTGTTTGAGTATCTTCTCGTTTTCTTTCTTTCTTTCTTTCTTTCTTTCTTTCTTTCTTTCTTTCTTTCTTTCCTTCCTTCCTTCCTTCCTTCCTTCCTTCCTTCCTTCTTCCTTTCCTGGGTTGATGCTTGTAAATTGCTTATGGTGAGTAGCTTTATTGCTAGTATTTAGAACCCTTTGGAGATGACTACTTCTCAGAGATGTCTTCTAGGTGTAACTGGCTTTTGGGTTTTGAGTCTGTTGCAAGATCCTGCCTCTTCAATTTATCGTGGATGATAAGTTGCTGCCTACTCAACCCAGCCTTGGTTCTTTGGCACTGATCCGTAGTGTAGTTTATAACCTGTAGGCCAGCCTAGTCAGCCACTGCAGTCTGCTGCATCCATGGCTCCATCCCGCTGGTGCTTTTCTCTGTGGAGGCTTCTGGAGGTGCCAGTAGTCACTGTGCATCTGCTGGTCTGAGCTGCCCCTCCCATGCAGTGAGTCAGGGCTCAGGGAGAAAGTGCAACCCACCACCCCCTTTGTCTTCATACTTCAAGTCTCTCTCTTTGCTCTACGCATGGGCTTCCATTCTTGCTTCAGATCCTTCCTTCTTCTCTTTTTCTTTCTTTGACTTCCCTCCTCCTTCTCTTCCTCACGATGCTATATTCCAGCATTTGGACACCATATCTCGGAGATACGTACCCATATCTCTGTCCTTTCTCTGTTTCTTACCACTCTGCAACCTTCCTGGAAGTGCCCTCTGATTTGATTTTGTTTTTGTTTTCAAGACAGAGTCTTGCCATATAGTTCAAGATGGCTCTGAACTCACTATTTGTATCAGTGAGTGTTTCACTAGAGAAACAGATATAACAGAAGATATTCCAATATACAAGAATCTACAAGGTTGGCTTACAGCCGCCACCCAGAGTATGATGAGAAGAGTGCAGAGGGTATCTGTGCATTGAAGACCTAAGGACTCAGTCTAAGGCCCGGAGCTCACTTCAGTGTCCACGTGCGTCTGTATCGGGAGGCTGACGGGGTTTTGATGGAAGGCTGGAGTCCATACTGAAAGCCAGGAGGTGACATCCAAGATGAAGGTGAAGACTGAAGCTCCTCCAAAGAAACAGAAGTAGATTCGTCCTTCTTCATTTCCCCTTTACACCACCCAGGAGACAAAAGTCCTAGAGTAGGTCTTCCATACCCTAAAGTGCGGAATTACTAAGCCAATTTAGTTGAGCTCTCTTATTCAACTAAGTTGAAATTGACACTGTCAATCAACCATCATACTATTGTAGCCCAAGCTGGCCCCACACTAGCGGTGATCCTCCTGCCTCAGCCTCCTGAGCACTGGGGGTTGTAAGTGCAAGCCGCCACACCCATCATTGTATCTGCCTTTGTTGTAAGAAGTTGTTTTACTCACCTCTCTGTACCCAGGCAGTGCCTAGCACATAGTAAATGTTTCATAAATATGTGTTGAGTTGGGGCAGGCACATTCATCCTTAAAATATGCTTGCAGTATCTGCCCTGTGTTGGCATTCAGCTGAGTACCATGCTGGCTTCCAGGGATTCAGAATGAATGAGGCATAGACCTTGCCCTCAGGAGCTCACAGTCTGCTAGGGCACAGAGAAAGACATAAATGCAGGTAATGACAATGACCACACCCCTCTTCCTGCTCTTCATCCAGGTGCTCAGCCTCTCCCCCAGCAGGGGGGCCGTGCACAGCGCTCTGTCTTCTCCCGTCTCCCCAACAGCCACAGCTCGTACCTGGCAGGCGCATAGAGGGCACTCTGGTTATGTCCTTTTTTTTTTGTCTGAGACAGGGTCTTGCTGTGTAGTTCAAGCTGGCCTTGAGCTCACTTTGGAGCCCAGGCTGGCCTCGAACTCACAGTGCTTCTCCTGCCTCAGCCTCCCGAGTGCTGGGATTACAGACGTGCGTCACCACGCCCGGCTGGTTGTGTCCTTGTCCCCACCTCGGCCTTCTAACAGGTTGTGCTGTGGGCTGAACATGGCTACAGAGCACTGCAGCAGGAGCCCCAGGTTCTGGTCTGTGTATAACAGGGGCTCTGAAGCCCCAGGGAGCGGCTCTCCCTCTGTCCCCCCGCCCCCTTTTCTCCCCCCATCTCAAATGGACAGTGGCATACTGCCGGTCCTTAGGGGTGCCCACCCGCAGGGTTTTCATGCCAACCTTCACTCATAAGGCAGGCATCAGCATGGCGACCTTCACTGGCATTCCGAAGAGCACATGTTCAGGCGGGGTGGGTACGGCCCTGCCAGCCTCCTGGGTCGGGTCCCTTCCTTCTCTACACAGTGTCCCTCAGTCTCCACACTCTTCCTATGTGCTAGGCACTGCCTGGGTACAGAGGGGAGTAAAACAACGTCTCACAATAAAGGCAGACCCAGTGATGAGTGTGTTGGCTCGAACTTCTAACCCCAGTGCTCAGTCTCCCAGGGTGCTAGGGTTACAGGCGTATGCTTAAAACATGTTTATAGACCAAGTGTGTAGCACAGGCATGTAATCCCAGCAATCTCAGAGGCTGAGGCAGGGGCATCTTAGTGACTTAGCAAGACCCTGGCTCAAAATGAAAACTGAAATGGGAAAGGAAGCATAGCTCCTCACTCCTAAGTATAACGGAGTCTCTCTGGGTGGCAGCGCTGTGTCCATAGGCTTGTGGGAGACTGAAGCTTTTCCCTGTATTCTACAGTGAACCCGTTAGACTCATTACTTTGTATATTTCATTTTACTTGTGAAATACTTAATATAAAGAGGAATATCTTTACAAGTATTTCTAACTTCAGGAGGGTTGGTGTCAGTTTTCAGGCTGGTTGGGGTCTTTGGAAGTGGAGCCCATGTTGCTTTTTAATTGTCAGATCATCAAGAGTGAATTCAAGTTTTTTTGTGAGTTCAAGTAAACACAGCTTTCTACAAGAAACTTTCCAGCAGGTGTCGTTTACTGCGACAAACACTCAAAGCCTTAAAGTTCACATCCGTGTCTTTGGGAGACAGCTATTAAACCCCTGAGCATCAGAGAGCTCCTTGCCCTTCCTTGCAAATAACCAGTGCCGCAAATATTTACATCGACTTTGTTTGTAATGCTTCTCTGTATATTGATTCATTAGAAATTCAGTCTCATGACAACACGCCAGAGGGGAAGTTTAGATTTAATTTAAATTTCCTACTTCCTGGTAGATAAATATTTGCTATTTGTTCCTTCCTCATCTGCCTGCACACAGGGCAGCAGCCAAGCCAGAGCTCTGTATCCTCAAAGCCTCTGAGTCGACACCTTATTACACCAACTTGCCTTCAGGCTTTCTCATTCATTGCAGCTGAAGCTGGTGACCTCTGATTTACCTTGAATTACACAGCAAGATTTGCATGCAATAACTTGTGGTTTATGATTTAAAATTTTTTTAAAAAAATTATGAGACAGGGCCTTGCTATGTGGTTCAGGTTGGCATTGAACTCACTATGTAGCCCAGGCTGACCTTGAACTCCCAGTGATCCCTCAGCCTGCAGAGTGCTGGGATTATACACATGTACTACCGTGCCCAGCACTAAATTCAGTCCATCTCTAAATTCAGCTGCAGCTGGCCAATATTCACTGCTGTAAGCTTTTCTATTTTGTTTCTTGGAGTGAGTCTGTGTATTTATTTATTCCTCCTTGAAAAGTTGGGGCATGGAGTGCACAGGAAGGGGACCCGAAGGCGCTGCTTTTAGAGCTGTGGAAAGACCATGCCCAGGTCACTGGGGTGAGGGGAGCTCAGAGAAGCATATGATCTGGGCATCAGAGAGGGCTGAAGGCAATTTGTAAGTAAAATTTGGGGAGCAAAGGGGTGCAAACAGGGAAAAAGACTCACTTCAAGAAAGAGGCATCTGTATCACAGCGTGGGGCCAGGCCCAAGGACCAGCGTGGTTCAGCGCCCTCGGGGGATCCGGGAGCAGCTTGTGACAGCTCTGCCATGGCACAACGCTGGGCCCAAGCTCAGGGTTGCAGGTACAATTTGACTACGTGGCTCCAGATTGAAGGAGCCCCTGGCTCCTCTGCGGAAGCGGCTGCTCAATGGTGCTGGCCCTGCTGTCATGGCTTCTGGTGGAGCCCTCCATGTCACTCTCCTCCTCTGCTGTTCCCGCCCACATGCAGGCTGCAGCTGGCAGGGGCCAAGAAGAGCAAGGTGCATGTTTGGTGGCGCCTCTGCTCTGGCCAATGTGCTGAAGGGCCACTGTGGGCAGCTGGAACTTGCAGCACCTGCTCTCGACCCCCACCCCAAATTCACCCCAAGTCCACCCCACGGGGATGCCTCAGACCCCGACCCCCAGACGAGCAAAGCCCAAGGACCACCCAATCCTGCTCAGTGCAGACCACAGGCGGCCAGGGGCAGACTGACCTCCTGCAGACGGAGACTGGAGGTGGAAGGGTGTACAGGGAGTGAGGGGGTCCCCCCAGGGGACACCGCCTCCAAGGCCTACGCGTCATCTTCATCCACATCTTCCCCGCCATTTTCAAACTTGAGAGGTTAAAGGCGTGGGCAGGGGCAGTGTTGCTCACCTCCTGGGCTCCTCCTGCTCCACATGCTGAGTCGCACACGACCTGACAGCTCCTCCTCTGCCCCGCCATTGGTTTATCGTCTTTTTCTGATACATTCAAAGTAAGTTACAGATATTGGCTCCCTTTGCTGCTTGAAGAAGCTGTTTTAAAATGCAGATTCCTTAGTACCTCTGTGAATCGTAGGGAGCCTGTGCCTGGGCACCAAGGAGCCTGGGACTCAGAGCTCCGCCCACCCGCCCCCAGGCAACCCCCCATGTGTCTGTTCCTCTGTGAAAGGCCGGGACCACGTCCCTGACCACAAGTGTAGCCAGTTATGCTGAAGGTGGGCAGAAAAGGGATTCACTAGCCTGGGGCCCCAAATGCTGGGGCTGTGGGGGACCCTGGCTGGAGACCTTGCGCTGGGACCTGGGGACAGGATGCAACTCTTGGGTCAATGTCAGACCTAGAGCTTCCGGGCTCAGAAGCCACATTCGCTGGGGATCCATTGGCTTCCATCAGCCAGGTCAGGGAACTGGCTGGTTGCCCTTCATCAGGCCTGGGAAGGCTTGAGGGGTGTCCTGAGTGGGGGCTGGAGCACGCGAAGAGGATGTTCCTAAATCATCTGGAATCCAACCACGCATGTGAACGCATAGCGCTATTCTACATCCCGTGCGCAGAGCCCTGTGCTTGACGGAAGCAGTATCCCAGGCGTGGGTGCGCACACCTGCTGTCGGTGCAGAGTTCTGTGTTAGACGGTGGGCCGGAGCAGGCGGAAGAACCTGAGCAGGAGATGCTGAAATCCCTTAGCTACCGGCAAGTTTGAATCCAGACCAAGCGCCAAGGTCCGGTTCCTCGCCACATGAGCTCAGTCGATCGCAAGAGGGCGCTCTAGAATCAGGGATTGAGCAGAAGCTGAGCAACCCCGTTACATTTCCAAGATCGAATTGCAATACTGCTATGCAGGCCTGGGCTCAGTCACAGACCACGGGTGGCAGGATGGTGTATGTGTGTCAGCGCGCCGGGGATGTCCAGTGCGTGCCTCTGGGACATCCAGATGGGCGCCATAGTGCTGCCAAGCAACAAATGCTGTCTTATGGCCAGATGAGATCACATCTGGCTCAGGACAGATGAGGCTTATTTATGTGATAGTTAACTGGCTGTCGATCTGAGTAAGAAACACCCAACTGAATTGGCACAGCGTAGTTCTGCGTGTGCCTGAGGGGATTTACTGAAGGCAGAAGGCCCAGCCTGGATAGAATAAAAGGGAAATGAAGGAAGGCCCGCTTCTGTTTCTTCCAAGGAGCCCCAGTCACTTGACCCTTGCAAGTCAGCTCCTGGCTTCCGGTGCAGACCCTTTGGCCTCCTATAAGGACTCACGCGGGACACTGCAATGGGCTCCAGGCCTTCAACTGGATCCCTCAGATCTCCAGCACTCAGACAGGTCCTCTGCACTCTTCCACACCTGACTCTGGGAGCGCCACTGTAAGCCAGTCTCGTAAATTCTTATATATTTGTGTATCCTGCATTAAATCTGTTTCTCTGGCAAGCACTGGCTGATCTATGGGGGAGCACAGCTAATGGCCAACACAGGCCGGTTATCTGTGTGCATGCCTCTCTTCCGTCACGTTGGAAGCTCCCCAAGCTCGCAGGCCAGTGGCCCCAAAATCAGGCTCCAGAGAGGAGGAACAAGACAGCTTGGGTGTCCACAGGTGGCAGGGTCTCGGAAAGGCTCCTCTGTCCATTTTATTGTCTTGGTCATTTAGGGACCAAAAGGACGAACACAGCTGGCCAGGTGACTCTGACAGCAGAGACCACAGGCACTGGTGGAACCCACAGTTAGGCCGGCCCCATCCTGGCCAGCACAACACATGTGGTCTGCTGACACACAGCAGCCCAGGGGTGTTGGTGGGAGGGGACAGTGACATGGGCCATGCTCAGTGTCACCAGACAAGATTGAAAGTAGTGAGGGGGCACCCGTAGAAAGTGACTCGGGGCACGCCACCTTACTTTGTAGACCTCTATAAACTTTGAGGGTTTTAGGTGTATCCTCTTACAGTTATTTTGAAAAGAACCCCAAATCAAATAGTGCACAAAGGAAAAGCTACTAACCTGATTTTGCAACAATCTACTTGATATGATCCCATTCATATAACAAAAAATAAATCACAGATGTATATCATGGGGGATAAATAAAAACACACACATCACGGCTTGTGTCTGGACATCTCCCCCAAGCCTCATGTGCTCAGAGATGGGGCTTTTTATTTTTTTCAGAGGTGGCTGGATCTAGAGTGTGTGATGCTGGGATTGAATCGTGGTGCAGCGCTGGCTCAAGGGTGCCAGGATTAAGGGTGTGAGCACTGCCTGTCCTAAGTAGCCCATATGAAATACAAGGAATGGAAAGAGGCTTGTCTTGTCCCTTGCTTGCTTTGCTACCTTCCCGGCCTTGGACTGTTCCTCCTCTGTGATGCCTGTCCGCCACGCCACCCTGCCTTGGAGCCAGCTGATTATGGACTGAAACCCTCTACAAACTGTGAGCTAATAAAACTTTCCTCCTTTAACTTTGGGTGTCTGTTTGTCCCAGTAATGAGAAAAGTAACTAAGACAACACAGACTTGGGTTAGAAGACCCATTGAGTTGTCACGGAGAGATACTCTGGAGGGCTTTTGTAAAGGGAATCTCTACTGCTCTCGCTTAGTGTTTCACCTAATTTCTATCTTACCTGCATAATGTTTCACGTGTATAATTTTTATGCCAGGCACTTCATATATGACTCACGATGGTTTTCTTTCTTATCTATGTGCTTATGTACAGCTTATGCAATTTTCTAGAAGAATAAAATGAAAGGAAAGTATTTCTGCAGTGTCATCTGAGATTGCTAATATTGACTAGCTCTCAAGCAGACATGCTCTAGGTATCTGCTGAGGGGTGGGCCTGATGTTGAGGTCATTCCCTGGACACAGTGTTCTTCAGGATGCAAACCTGTTGCCCTAGATGATCTAAGGATGCATATAAAGACCCTGGGAGCCCCGAAGTAGGCCCACAGCAGCTGCAGGCTCCCCCGGCAGAGCAGTGAAGCTGTGTGTGTGCAGGGCCAGCCCTGGGTCTGGATGCCCCAGGGCACTGTGTGTGCCAAACAAATACCAGCCGTCCTGACAGATTGATGCATTTTTTTATGAACTGTCTTTACAATATGATGACTTTCTCCTTTTAAAAATAAGATTAATTCAGGCAGGACATTTATTTTATGAGGAAATCTATCCCAGGGGAAAAACAAGCACTGAAACTGCAGCCTCCAGCCTCCACCCTCGGCCACTGGGAGTGGCCCCAACTGGCCTCCCAGCTCCTATGCAAGGACAGGGCTGTCTTTACCCATCCTGCTTTGTGAGCAGGGTCGGCTGGGGAATAAAGGAAAGGAAATTCGGTCATAGGTTTTAGTATAGCAGAGAACAGGGAGTCACTGTTTAGTGAAAAGCAACAGTTCACCCACCTGTGGCTAGATGTAGGTTTATACCTACAGACTGAGCTTGTCCTTAAATAACCCTAGAAGACCCTAAGAAGGACTCATGGGAAAGTGAATCAATTATCTGTGTGCCCAGTGACAGGAGCAGCAGTAGATCGGCCAGGTGCTGGGCAGTGTGCCCTGCGGGTTGCCACCCCCAGGGCCTCTGCTTTGGCTGCTGGCACCACCACATACCCCGGAGTCCTGTTCCTTCCTCAGCCAACCCCACAGTGCGCAGTGCTGCTGTAATGCACCCCCCGCCCCACGGGCCCATGGGCTTGCTCCTTCAATGGGCTTTGCTTGGACAGGTGCACCGGCCAGACTGCTCACCTTCTGCTGTCATCCAGTCCAGGGCCTGGCAGAGCCCTCCCTACCGGTGGCGATGGAGATTTCAGAACCCGCCCTGGCCAGTCTGCCTGTGAAGTCTCCCCTCGTCCGCCGCCTGGGCCCTGTGTTGTACCTGTGTCTACTAAGGAAGGCATTGCCCGGCGACAAGTCCGCCTGCTTACTTGCTTCTGAGTTCTTCGAGGCCAGGTGTCCTGTTCCTCTGTGTCTCCCCAGGGCTGGTGATCATTGTGTGACCTCCTGGGGCCCTGTCTCCTCCCCGTCCTTACCTCCTCAGCTGCTCCTCTCCTGGGGCGGGAAGTTCCCCATCCCTGTGGCAGACAGGAAGGCAGGGCTGGTGTCACAGTGGCAGGTGCAACCCGCCCCCCCCAAGGGTCCTGCCTTCCCCTCCAGATCCTGCACACTGGCTTTTGTCATTCCAGAGTCAGGGGGAATTTGCAAACCTGACTGGCAGAAGTACAACCCCCAGCGAAATGCCCAGACAGGGAGGCTGGGGACAGGGCTGCTGTCTGAACAGGGAAGAGGTGGGGCTCATGGTGCCTCTTCCCCTGTGTCACCTCCTCCTCATCCTCCTCTCATTCTTCTCCCTCCTTCTTCTTCTAATTCAAAAGAGACGGATGACTTAGAAAGAGCAAATGAATCAGAAATAGGCAGAGCGAAAGAGAAGAGTCACGTTGCCAACTTACTCTTCAGAGGCGCTCCCTGGGACCCACAGTGAGAGCAGCCGCATCCGCCGGGCTGAGCTCTGGGCAGGCAGGGGTGGAGCAGGGGCCTCTGCCAGGAGGGAGGCCACGGGGACCCTGAGAAGGAGCAGTGGGTCCCAGGCCAGGGGAGGAGGCTGCTCGCTGCCCTGCCTTCCTCTGTGGGCTGGAAGCCCTGAGGGCCTTGCTCAGGGCCAGGCCAGAAGTAGAGACGAGATAGGTGGCCACAGGGACCCTGCCTGCCAGTCCCAAGCCCTTGCTGCCCTGCAGGGACGCAGCAAGGGCCTCCTGACGCAGACAGGGCCCAAGCGTCCCAGCCGCAGCCCTGGGTATTCCTTTCCTAGGAAGGAGTGAGAGGTGGGGCCGCTTCAGAGCCCCAGTCCATCGCCCTGATCCCTAGAGGCTGAGACGTGGGTCCCCTGGCTCCCCAGCAGGACAACTGCGGTGCCGTGACTTAGCCAAATTTGTTGAATTCCTACAGTTCTAGGTGCTGATATTCAACAGTGGACGGAAGAGAGTGGGGTGTGGTTGTGCCCACCTATAATCCCAGCACTCAAGATGCTGAGGCAGGAGGATGGTTGTGAGTTCAAGCCAGCCTGGGTTACAAGGTGAGCTCAAAGCCAGCCTGAACTGCATAGCGAGGCCCTGTCTCAAAAAACAAAACAATGGATGGAAGAAGGAAAGTCCTCGCTCTGGATTTCCTTATCTGTCAAACGGGCCATGGCAAGACAGCACCATCAGGCACGGAAAGGACACACATTGTGTATGTGAGGGGCAATAAGTGTGTTAGTTTCAGTAAACCGTGGCCATCATCACCGTCACTGTTGCTGTCCTCTCCTGAGAAAATGAGCCCGAGGGAGGTGGAAGAGGTGCGTGGGCCCCAGAAGTCACACTCCTACCCTCCTCCTGGAAGTGAGTGTTGGTGGGAAGCTGGGAGTTTGAGTCCTGAGGGTGCGGGGTGTGAGCGCATGAGAATGTGTGTGTGTGTGTGTGTGTGTGTGTGAGTTGTGTGTGTGTGTGTGTGTGTGTGTGTGTGTGTGTGTGTGTGTGAGTGGCGGTTCCAGGTTCTGCGTGTGAGCGCCGTGTTTGGTGCAGGTGCCGAGTTGGATAAGATGAGGAACGTAAAGTTCCTGGCATGGGCAGCAGAGAAGCATTCCTTTGACAAAAGCTGATCGTCCTCCCTGCCCCTTCCTGCCTGTCACCGGCCATGACAGATGACAGTTCCGTGATAATAGGGATTTGGAAATTTTCCAGGTGTCAGCACTTAGGGCACAGTGGACTCCCGCCCCTCACCCCTCCTTCCTCAGCCCCGTGGTGAGCAAAGCACACTCGGGGGCCTCATCGGTGCCCCCTCCCTGGGAAGACTCCCTGACAGGGTGGGGGTCGGCAAAAGCTGTCCCCGGGGATCGGCGGGCACCTTGCCTCTCTGAGCTGTCCCTGCCCACAGGCGCTGGTCCCCGGCAGCGGGAGGAGGAGAGACCAGCTCGAAGCCTCCAGCTCCTTAGCTGCATGGTGAGTTCTGAGGAGTGACGTGTTCTTTTCTCCCCTGACTGCTGCTGAAATCCGCCTGCTTATTAAACCGGAGCCACACTTGGCCTCGCAGCCTGCTGCTCTTCTGTTTGCGTCTCTCTTCTGGAAGAGGAAAACGAGGGAATGCTCTGGGGGGTTTCAGCTTGGGTGAGGAGACGACGACTTCCGAACGCCCGTGACCTCCCTCTGGGCCGCCTCCTCGTGGGGCTGCACGCCCCTCCTCTGCCCCGCAGACCCCTCAGCCCTGCTCTTCACCGGCACAGAACCCTGTTTCCTTCATGTGCCCACAAGTGTAGGCGCCCTGCTGCCCGTGCTCAGACCTGGGATACACAGTGAGAGAGAAACACAGAGACCCAGGAGGTGACTCAGGGCATAATTGCCTTGGCAGGGAGCAGGAATCAGGTAGGGATGGGCCAGAGGGCCCCAGTGAGAGGAGAGAACTCTGCACGGGGCCCTGCAGTGCAGAGGCTCAGAAACATGCAGGTGCAGGGTGGGCTGGGTCTCTCTCAGGGTGGCTGGCCCAGGCCAGGGCAGAGGGGAGACGAATGCAAGTGTGGTGATGGCCTAAGGGCTGAACTAGGGATTTCTGACTTTAACCTGAAGCCACGAGAAGCCACTTAAAACACCTTGTGGCTGGGGTGGGGCGGGCTTGCATTGTCCTCCGGAAGCTGAGTGCGGAGGGAGGAACTACAGTGGCTGCCCGGAACTTGTTCCTTTGTTTCATGCCAGTCTCTACCAAATCCCTTTCCTTTCTCGTGGGTACACACTGGTGTGTGTGTGTGTGTGGTCTCCTAATGCCAGTTTTCAATTGTCTTCCTATTGGTCTAACATTCCCAACAGCACCTGCCCACTGCCCATCTATCACCTCCAGTTCCTCCTACCTTGCAAACGCAGCCCTGACTTGGGCTGGGTGACCCCGGTTGAGCCCAGTGATCCGGGTAACTAATCAGGAATGTATGCTGTGGCCATGTGTCCAGTTCCCCCAGCAGTGGTGTCAAGGAAGACCTGCAGGGGGACTGGGCAGGGGAACGGGTGAGGCTGGGCCACCTTACCCTGCCTCATGCTCTGATGGAGGCCCCTGGTTATCCCGAGCTGTCCTATAACCAGGACACAGACCTCCCGGGCCGGGCTACACTGGGTGGCCCTAGAACAGCCCCCAGAGGAGGCCACCACTCAGCAGTCCTCTACGGACACAGTGTCTATGTCACTTGGGCAACTGTCCCCAGGAGCTCCCTTGCTTGCAGTGAAACATGCCCCTAACTCAGCCATCGTGTAAAGCAGAGTGTCTGCTGAGGCTGTAAACGGGCGCACAGGGTGACAACACAAACTAAGGCTCCGCTCTAAGTTGGGAAGGGACCCTGGCAAACTTTCCCTAAACTTTCTCTGCGGGAGTGGGAGCCCCGTCCACTGCCTGCCCCGACTTGCACTTGCAGCCCTGCTCCTCTAGGGGGCGGCGGGGTTGCTCACTTGCTCCCGCGCTCCTGCTCTTTGCGGCGGTCCTCCTCTGTGCGAATCTGCCCTGGTAGCAGGCTTCAACCCCCCACTCCCACTCCCGCCGAACGCCAGGGGGAACAGAGAGGCAGAGAAGGAAACTCGGAAGCCACTCCCAGCCATATGGCTACAGCCTCGCATCAACCCTGATGTGCGCCATTAACCTGCAAATTACCAGCCAATTAGCTTTGATTTCCGCTGCTGCCTCCCGCCTTTTGTGTCTGCTCCTCACTTCCCATCAGAGCCCTTCTCCCCCCAGCTGTCCTTGGGGAAGACCCAAGAGGACGCCCGCCCGCAACGGCTCCACACAAGCCCACGCAGAGCTCAGCAGCGAGGGGTCCACACTGCCGCCCTGGCTTCGGGGCTGTCACCTGACCTGAGAGCGCCCTCGGAGCGCCATTATTTTTGTGTCCAGTTACTATCAAATTTGGAAGTGTGCCTGTCTCCCTCCCAGCCCCAGGGACTCTGCCACCGAATAGCCCCGTTGCATCCCCTCTGAGCACATGGGGTGGGCGGGGGCAGGTGTCTAGGCGCTTTCCTGCCTAGGTACAATCTTCCCGCCCACACTAAGTTCCCGCCCACACTAAGTTCCCGCCCACACTAAGTTCCCGCCCACACTAAGTTCCCGCCCACACTAAGTTCCTGCCCACACTGTTCCCATCCTAGGTTTCTAGCCAGCCGGTGATTTAACTCACACCTCAAACGTGGCTGTTCCCAGCATCCACTTCTTGTCACACACACACACACGCACGCACGCACGCACGCATGCACACATACACAGACACACACACACATTGCCAAAAGAGAACGGTTCAAAAGTTTCGTTTTTGAATCAGGGTCACACCATGATGTCCAGGTTGATCTCAAACTCCAAGCTCAATCAATCCTCCTGCCTCAGTCTCCTAAACAGCTGGGACTACTACAGCTGTATCATCTCTCAACAGTGCGCAGGTTGATTAAAGTCTGTTGGGCTGATCTTGCTGCACGTGAGTTAGGCTGGGACCATGGTCAGCTGGGGCAGGACTGGGCTGGGGAGTCCCGGCTGGGCCACTCCCATGGCTGGAGCTATGGAGGGGGCTGGAAGGCTGGTGAGGTTGGGTCATGGGGTGGCTGGGCCGCCCTAGCTCTTCCTCTGCACTCTCGTGTCTCTCCTGCCTTGGCATCCACGAGTGTCTCCTGCAGAGATCCTGCTTCCTGTGAATAGCTCCGGGGCCCAAACACAAAGCTCTGGTTTCTAGCGCATCTTAAGTCTTAAACCCACAACTGGTCACTGTCACTTCTGCCGCATTTTATTGGTTGAACACAAAGGTCTGGTTTACCAGGGAACACTTTGGGACCTTCACTAACCGTAATTGATTTGTTTTTTTTTTTTTTTTTTGCGGTACTGGGGATCGAACTCAGGACCCTGTGCTTGCTAGGCAAGCGCTTATTCCACTGAGCTATATCCCCAGCCCCACTAACCGTAATTGAATGCCCAGGAGCATTTTATGGAAGCTGGAGGCAGGTTTTCTCTAGTGCCAGGATTTTGGTGACATCTATTTTTCAAACTGTTTTCATCAAGTATAAGAAGAAAGCTCGCACGCGCACACACACTCACACTCACACACACACACTCACACTCATACCTCTTAGAGCTCTGCATGCCAACCTGTGGAAATGACAAGATCCCGAAGAATGCAAAGGTGTTTTTGTGTTATGAAGGAGAACTTAAATGCCATCACTTTTAGCAACCTATTTTTTATTTTTTTGGTATCAGGAATCGAACTCAGGACCTTGCACTTGCCAGGCAGGCACTGTGCTGCTGAGGTGTCTCCCTGCCCTTTGTGGCCTAGTTTTAAAGGTGTCTTAAAAGCGTTATCTCATTTGGCCTTGATTTCTACTCCCATTTTTAACATGTAGAAACCGAGACTCAGAGACATTCAGTAATTGCCCTAAAGTTCTGGAGCCCAACTCCCCCCAAATTACTAGGAAACAGTTGATGTTTTCAGTCAAAATAAACTGAGACTCTGGAAGGTAAAATTCTCCAGGGTCGCTTAGCCAGGATTCTAATTCGCCAGGTGGGGTGCACCTGTGATCCCAGCACTCAGGGGGCTGAGGCAGGAGGATCACTACAAATTTAAAGCCAGACTGGGCTACATAGTGAATTCAAGTCCAGCCTAAATTGCATAGTGAGATCCTATCTCAAAAACAAACAGAACGAAAGAAAGAAAGCACAGGGTCTGGCATATAGGAGGTGTTTGCTGAACACAACCCACTCCTTCCTTCCAGAATAGATTCTTCTTTTTTTTTTTTTTTTTTTTTTCCGGGACCGGGGATCGAACTCAGGGCCTTAGTGCTTAGCGGCAAGCACTTACACCACTGAGCTGTACCTCCAGCCCACAGAATAGATTCTTCTTATGGCTCGCTGGCCAGGGTCCAAAGGAGGCAGCCAGGACGATGACACAGGCCTGACCTTGGGGGAGCCACTTCTTTTCTGAGCACATGGGAAAGTGTGGCGGGCGAGCTCCAAACGACTCGTCCCCACAGTCTCACACCTTCCCTTCTCTAGTCTCTCCCAGCCCTGGTTTGGGTTTGGAGCAGCCTGTTCTTGGAAAGCAGAGGTAGGGAACAGATTGACACGTCAACTGTGTGTGGCCAAGTAATGTATTTTTAATGGGACTAAACAAGGTGCCACCTGCCTCGGGAGACTCAGGCACGCTGGGTCACCGGGGACTCAGATGCCCATTTGGGAAGGGAAAGACAGAGGGAACGGGAGGAGAGAGAGCAGGGGGGGGTGGGAAGAAGAAGCGGGAAAGGGCAGCAGAGAAAGAAGAGGAAGGAGGAAGAGAGGCGAAATGAAGGACCCTGGTTGGCATTTTCTGCAGCATTGGGAAGTGTTGGCTTGGGTGATGACTACCTGCCACAGTTAGAGTTTTGTCCTTGTCATTGAATCATACACAGGGTCCTTCCATCCCCACCCTCCCCAACCCTGTGTCTGTGCAACCGGAGGGTAGCATACCAAAGTCACTGCGGTGAGCAAGCATTTCTAGGGTGTTAGGAACACAGGGTTTTTTCACCCCAGCCCCTCGAACTGCCACTGTCTCCTCTGGGTGTGTCCCCTTCCTCTGAGGGTGGAATGGCTGGGCCGGGGCTGATGTAGGGTCACAGTGGCAGGTGTATCTTCCTCCAAAGCAAGCTGAGACCTCTGCATGTCTATGAACACAGATTGTGACTTTGCTCTTTTCAAATTTTATTCAATTCTCCCGCCTGCCACCAGCACTGGGCCGAACAGCTGGTGAAGGACATGGGACCCCTCTGGTTGGGAAATTAGGGGATCCTGATGATACATAATGTGGGTGGGCAAGGGAAAGCAGATCTTCATACCTGGTTGGTGACAGCTTCTAGAAGGCAAGGCAGGCCAGGCGTAGCGGTGCACGCCTGTAATCCCAGCACTCAGGAGGTTTAGGCAGGAGGATTGCCTTGAGTCTGAGGCCAGCCTGGGTTACATAGTGAGACCCTCTCTAAAAAAGGAAGTGTAGTATTTGCATATAACTGATGCACATCCTCCTATGTGTTTCAAATCCTCTCTAGCTTATTTTTTAAATACGTAATACAATGTAAGTGCCACATAAATAGTTGTTACGCTGTACTGTTTAGGGAATAATGAATGGCAAGGAAAAAATCTGTACATATTCAGTACAGATGCAGCGCCTCCTTCTCCCAGAATTCTTTCTGCCTACTGTTGGTTGAATCACTGGCTGCAGAGCCATGGATCCCGAGGGCTGACCATACTTCTGACCAGACAGGGTTTAGTTCACGTCCTCATGTAGCAGCCAGGGAGGCTGGAAAATGTATTCTCAGCCTACGTCCAGCTGAATCCCAGAAGTCACTGTTAAAAGGAGAAAGACGGTAAAAGGGCACCGGAGAGACCATTCACTTTCTCAAACAAAGAAGAATTATCAAAATTGTTGGGTGTGGTGGTGCATGCCTGTCATCCCAGCACTCAGAAGGATCACTGTGAGTTTGAGGCCGGCCTGGGCTACATAGTGAGTTCAAAGCCAGCCTGAATTACACAGCAAGACCTTTTCTCAAAAAACAAAACAAAAGAACAACAAAAAACCCCAACCTGTCATTTAACCCAGCAATTCCAGTCCCAGCAATGTGTTCTAAGGGCATAATCATATACAAGCAGACAGAGTATGTAGAAAGTGGTTTTGAAACATGTTCACAAACTCTTTGACATTCCTCCCTTCGAAAGACCTGGAATCTATGACTCACACCTAAGGAATAGATGTGTTGGAGGCGACAGTCTAAGGTTGCTTATGCTGACTGGACCCCCTCCCCCTTCCATTAGGGTCCCAGAGGGCAGAGTAACCCTGTCGGTTCTGCTTACTGTTGTGTCCCCAGAACCTAGCACTGGGATGCACACAAAAAGATATCAGTATTTGAAATGAGTCAGTTCTCCACAGCAAAACAAATAGCATGGGAGAGAAATGCACAGTCCACTGTGGTCTGGCCAAAGAATTCAGCTTCCACCGTGTCTCAAGCACCTCCGTACTCAAATGGTGTCAGCCTAACTCTGCTGGAACCCCAAAGGAAACCAATTATTTTGCCCTATCCCTGAGTGTCTGATGGGACCAGCGAGCCCATTAGAGCCCCAGAAATAACACTAACAGGCCATGCCAGCAGGCTTAGAGCTGTGGAGCGTTTGAAGTTTAGCTGGAAAGCTCTCTGTAAATGTCAACACTACTCTGTTTCCTGCAAACCAGTGCTCTCATCAGCAGGGCAGGCTTTTCCAGCTCACTGAGCAATGACATTAAAAAAAAAAAAAGTCCCAGCATAATCATTTCTCCAGAAGAAAAATACCAAAAGGCAGAGCGGAAGTCATAACAATCACAGCCACCTACTCTGCGCATTGTGCCCTACTAACTGCTATAGTGATGTTGCCTCTGATTCACATCCAAGGCAGTCCTCACACTTACAACCGCATGTTCCATGCACAAGTATCACTTGCAGATAGCATATGCATTTTGCTTTCCTGTCCTTTCTTGAAGAGCACCGCTGACATCTTTTTGGTTTTCCTGTTGTAGTGGGTCTGTGGGACGCTGCACCTCCCTGTTCGCTGTCAGCTCATCAGTGTGCTCCACAATTTTTTTGTGTAACTCCCTGGGCAGAAATATTTTGTTTTCTTCTCTGCTGTAAGTGACGTCTTATAAGCTGTAGATCCAATCCTCTAGAAAAACTCCCTGTGATATTTTGCACGTGTTATTTTCTTAGTAAACTATCAAACTATTTATGCCACACATACTGAGGACTGAGTAAAACACTAAAGGCTTTGTGATTTAAGTGACATCAACAACATATACTCCACCTTTGGTTTTTGACCCGACCCGCGGGTAGTCAACGGAGACTCTAGAGGGGGCGCAGGGATTAAAAAGAGACAAGAGGCACAAGAAATGGAGACAAGACAGGATTCTGATCAAGTCTCGTTTATTGAGCGAAAGCTTCGTGTATATATACAGTGCGGAATGGGAGATTGACGTCCACGGGTAACTAAGCAATGGAGGGAGGTCCAAACATCACGCGAGGGTGGTCCAGGCATCAGGCGATAGCATGTGACTATATCACGCGATAGCACGTGATTTACAGGAAACAGAAACTTAACTTAGAGAAAATAGAAACTTAACT
>PVLD010025537.1:0-23589 GCA_004027595.1 Dinomys branickii
AGGTTTAGCTATAGGCTCATGGTTAGGGTCAGGTCCAAGGTACGATTGGGTTAGGCCTGGATTTAGCTTTAGGTCTAGGTTTTTATTTTTTTAATTTTTCTGTCTTTTTGAGACAGGGTCTTGTGATGTAGTTCAGGCTGGCCTTGAAATCACTTTATAACCCAGGCTGGTCACGAACTCACAAGGAACCTTCTGCCTCTGACTCCAGAGTGATGGGATTACAGGTGTGCACCACCACACCTGCCTGGATTTAGGTTTATATGTAGGGCTAGGTAGGGCTGGATTAAGAACTACTGTTAGTGTTAAAACTAATTCTGTGCAAGTCTATGGTCAGGGCTGTAGTTAGAGAAGGATCTAGGGTGAGGGCTAGAGAGAGGGCTCATGCTAAGGCTAGGGTTTTTATGGAGGTTATTGTTTTGTGTATGGCTAATGTGAGGGTTTGGTTAGGGTGAGGGTGAATGTGAGGAGGAGAGTTCTATTTAGGTTTATGGTTACATCAAGCTCAGGATTAGGCTTAGGGCAGGGCTATGGCTAGGGCTAGGATTAGGATATGTTTAGGTTTATTGCTAAATCTATGGCAAGTACTTGTGTTTGGATTTGGTTTAGGTTTTCTCAGTTTAATGGTTATGTTCAGTGATACTGTTAGATCTAGGTCTAAGGCTATATTTAGGTTTAGAGTTAGATTTAGGTTTAGTTTTATGTTTAGGTGTAGGACTCCAAGACAGTCAGGTTTAAGTTTATTTGCAGGGAGTAGGTAGAGAGTTTTAAACGTATGTTTTTATGTGATTTAGAGTTAGGGTTAGGACTAGGAATAGTTTTAAGTGTAGAGTTCTAGCAGGATCATGGGTAACATTAGTTTTAATGTTAGAGTTGGGGATAGTTTTAAGGTCAGGTCTTGTGATAAGTGTAGAGCCCAGTGTAGGGATAGGTGTGTGGGCAATATAGCGCTAGGGATTATGGTTCCACTGTGGTTAGGGTAAGGTTGAAGATGAGGTCAAATTGATAGGGACAGGAGTAGTGGAAGATTTAGGGCCAGGGTTAGGTCAGCTTAAGCTTATGGTTAGGGTTAGGGTTTATGGATAAGGGTTAGGGGCAGGTTCAGGGTTAAAGCCCCATCATGCTTAGTGTTAGGGCTAGCACCACTGAGCAGCGGAGGCTCTGGGGGACATCTGGATAGAGGCCATCACGTCCCCCATGCTTAGGTTTTGACTTAGGATTTGTGCTAGCGTTAGGTTAGTGATAGGGCTAGGGCTATGGCAACATAATGGTTAAGACTTGGGCAAGGGTAAAGATTTAATTAGGGTTAGGTTGAGGTTTTCACCATGGTTAGGGTAAGTTTCACAGTTGTATTTAAGTTAGGGATATGTTTATGTTTAGGTTGCGGTTTAGGTGGAGGTTGAGCTTTAGGTTCACGGGTAAGTTTAGGTGTACATGCATGTCTAGGTTCAATTTTTTGGTTAGGGTTCTAGCAGTGTTAAGAATGAGGTGAGATTTAGGGTTAAGTTTAATTTTAGGGCTAGGGCTTGGTTTAGGTCTAGAGGTAATTTTCATATTAAGGATAGGGCTAAGGCTAGGTTTAGGACTAGCGCTAGGACCTGGGTTAGGCTATGGCTAGGTCTTTGCTTCAGGGATGGTCTATGTCTAGGGCTAGGTTTCGACCAGGATTAGCGTTGGGGTTAGGGAAGGAGTTAGGGCTAGCAAAGGGCTAGACATGAGCATAAGGCTTTCATGATATCCACATTAGGGTTTGGGTTATGCTGAGTGTTATAGTTGGTGTTCCTGTTACGGTTTGAGTTAGGATTAAGGAATCGGCTAGGGGTACAGTTAAGGTAGGGTAAGAGTTAGGATTAGGTTTTTGTATACATATGGGCTATGTAGGGCTGGGGAGTTGCTAGGGCTAGGGTTATGGTCCCATTATAAGGTTGGGGTTAGGGATGAGGTGCAGTGTGGGAATGGATAGGGTTAGGGGTAGATTTCCTGTTAGGATCAAGGCTAGGCTTAGGGTTATGTTTAGGGTTAGTTTAGGGATAGGCTTATGGTTAGTGCTAGGGCCAGGCTATAATAAAGTTAGGCTTTGTTTGGTTTTATGGCTAAATTTAAGGTTAGGGTTATTTGTATATGTAGAGCTAGGGCTGGAGTTAGATCTAGTGTTAGTGTTATGGTTTGTGTTTACTATCTCTCTACATCTAGGATCAGTGTTATACCTAGAAAACTAGCTAGGGCTCGGGTAGAGACAGGGCCCATGCTAAGGCTAGGGTTTTTGCTCAGGTGATAGTTGTGTTTATGGGTACTGTTAGTGTTGGGTTAGAGTGAGGTTGAAGGTGAGGTTGCGAGTTTGAATTGGGTTTACAGATACACCAAGGTCAGGATATAGGTTAGGGCTGTGTTTAGGCCTAGGACTAGGTATATGGCTTTTCCTGAGTCTGTCTATGGAGCAATTTCTACACACGTTAGGGTTAGGTCTAGATTACAGGTTGGAGCTAGTAGTACTACAGGGTCTGGTGATAGTGCTAGGAACTAGGATTCCAATGGTTAGGTTTATG
Organism: Dinomys branickii; assembly: GCA_004027595.1. Classification (NCBI taxonomy): domain Eukaryota; kingdom Metazoa; phylum Chordata; class Mammalia; order Rodentia; family Dinomyidae; genus Dinomys; species Dinomys branickii. Next base: position 2,544 of record PVLD010025537.1, read on the forward strand.
CTTAGGTGTATTGGGTAGATTAGGTGTAGTTAGGACTAAATCTGTGTGGCTATGGTTGGCAGTAAGGCTAGGGATCCACCTGAGATGGGGTTAGTGTGAGAGGTTGGTTTTGTCCAGGGCTATCACTAAGTTTTGGGTTAGGGCTCAAGTTAGGCCTGGCGCTGGAGCGAGCGCTAGGGCTCAGCTAGATCCAGGGTAGCATTCAACCAGTGTTATGGTTAAAATTAAGTTTTGCATTAGTGCCAAGATTATGGTCAAGGTTAGTGTTATGGTTCCACCAGGGTTAGGGTTGCAGTGAGGTCTGTTGTTACTGTTAGTGTTATGAGTGCACTAGGTTTAGGGTTTTGTCGAAGCTTATGATCAACATTTGAGTTAATGTCAGTTTTAGGTTAGGTGTTACACCAGAGTTAGGATTATGGATAGAGACATTGTTAGGCTTGTTTTAGCATTAGTTTTTGGGCTATAGATAGAGATTGGCTCCATTTTCCCCAGGGTTCAGGTGAGACTTTGAGTAGGGTTATGGTTAGGGATATGGTGAGGCTAGATCTATCCTAAATGTAGGGTTCCACTCGGTTCATTTGGGGGTTGTAGCTTTACCAGTAGGATTCCATCAGGGCTATCACTATCATTAGTGCTACTGTTTATGACTAGTCTGAAAGTATTTGAGTGAAAATTAATTTAAGTTTAGGTTTAGGTGAGGCCTAGGGCTAGGACTACTGCTCGGGTTTGAGTTACACTAGGGTTAGGATTAGGCTCAGAATTAGTGTAAGGTTTATGTTTAGGATTTCTACAGGTTTAGAGTTAACATGGTTTTAGATTAGGTTAGCTGCATAATTAGCATTGGAGTGAATAATAAGGTTAGTATTACAGTACGATTAGCTTTAGAATTCCTTCAGGCTTACAGTTAATGTTAGCAATAAGGGTGTGGGTGAGTATAGGGCTAGGTCTGGAATTCCACCTGAGACTGGGCTAGGATTTGGTTACGGACAGAGCTAGAGTTAGCATATGGCTCTGGTCCTTGGTTTTGTTGCACTGGAGTCTTCTTCTGGAGGTGGTTACAGGTTCTTTTTCTCCTGAGCAAGAAACTGATAGAGCCAAGCAAAAATGCTAATAATGTCAAAGAAGTAGTGAAAGTGGAAAATAACAGAATCTCTGTGGAATGAGTTTGGGCCACAGAATAGTAGAGGAAAGCAGAAAGGGCACTCTGCAGGGCAGGAGTGTGTGACTGTTCAGGGACGTGAGAGCACAATTGCAGATGCTTTTCCACTTCATGTTCATGTTTTAAAAATATTTCCCACACTGGCATCAGGTTCAGGTCATGCTGTGGAAAACATGGTCAGGTTCTCTACAGGACCTCCAGGTGCAGGACTTTGCGAACTGTTATGGACATGTGTGCCGCCATTGTGTAATTAGCACGTCAGAAGAACAGCCCCAGCTAGTCCTACACGCCCTCCTGGGATTTCTCATTGAACAGGTCAAGCCTACTTTCCCAGCCTCGCTGTGACGCGCCCTAACCTCCTGCATCACTTTTCGCTGAGAGTCATACATTCACGTGATTCTCTGTGAGTAGTCAGGGGAGGGGATCTGCTCATCTCCATACAAGTACTTCTAGCCCTATAGGCGCCATATAGGTACTGAAAGGGTCTGTAAGTTCTAACTGTTGGGGAACATGTGTCACAGAAATGTGTTTGGATGTTGCAGCTCCCTGTCTTGGTTGATAGAGACAGTGAGAAGAGTTAGTTATTGTTGAGCTGTTTAATGGGAGAAAGAAAGTATCTTTGCTAGTATGTTGAGAGAGTAGAGCCCAAACATGAAGTCCAGGTGAGAGTCCATGCTTCCTTTGGAGGACAAAGTATGGCCAAGAAAGATGTCTGATACATTACTGGGAGCCCTAGAGCTATGGACTTTGCAAGATCCCATTTATGTATTCAGAACAGTACTGAAGTGTTGCTCTTAGAGAGAGTCTCAGGTTTTCCACAGGTGGTTTTGGGCTTTTTCTTTAGTCAGGTCAAATGGGGCTCACTTGATTCTAGAAAGTTGATTCCAGTTATCTATCTATTCCTCTTTTGCTGCCCTGTGTTGCGAAATTGTCCACACGAAGGGGTCCTTCTTCTCTGGTTTTATATCTTTTTCCTTATTGATTTTACTTGCTCTGCAGGAGTTGTTTCTTTCCAAGTTTTAATGCACAGTTGTTTTCTAAGTGCTCCGGTATCCCTCTGGGCAAGGATATGGCCATCCATACACTTGGATAACCTGTTGTCCTTGACCTAAATGAAGAAGACATCATAACAATCTTGTGGTCTCCGAGTGTGCTATCGTGTTCAAAGATAGTAAGGATCTCCCTATAACACTTCAAACAGTCTCATATTTTGCACCATTTTGGGTGTTTATAACCCTCATGAGACCCACTGGCAATAATCAGAGACAAGTCTGAGATGTTTCTTGGCAGAGTTTTCCCAGAGCCCACTTTAGGGCCTGGCTGGCTTTTTTGATCTTTCTAAACCACTAAGGTTACCTTGTAGAATGGAGATGGATGTTTATTCCAAAAGCCTTAGCAATCCCCTGAGTTATTTGAGAGGCGAAGGAAGGCCTATTGCCACTCTGAAGGGACCGGGAAATCCAGACCTTGGAATGTTTCTCTGAGGAGCGCCTTGACTACCTCTGTAACATTTTCTGAATGGGTAGAGAAAGCTTCGATCCAGCCTGCAAGGCATGTACTGGGACCTGTACGTTTGTCCAAATCCCTCACGTGATGGCCTGTGGGTGAAATCTGGTTTGCGAATCTTCCCAAGTTATGGGTTTCTCCTTAGTACTGGTTCTAACAAAGGAGATGCTATGGGCTTGACAGAGTTCTTTAAGTGAGAGTGTGGGCAAGGTTTTCAGACCTGTCACCTGGTTGCTCCTAAGCCTTGTCCTGTGAAAATCTGAGTGGCCATTTCCACTGTAGCTTCTCTTCCCATACAGAAAGAACCATCAGTGGTTTTACAGTATTCCACTATATCCCCCGAGGAAAGACCACTCTGTTTTCTAAATTCCAGCAGAGTCACTTTTAAGTTCCTGCATGTCCTAAGGGCCCTTTTTCTCCCTGAGAATAATAGACTGGTTTTGATGGCTCATTGGGAGTTAGGAATAGGGCTAAGGTTTTGAGGCGGTGTAAGGCTGCCCTTTTGCCTTCTTGTCAGCCTTTTGGTTCCTCAAGAGACTTGGGACGTGCCTCCTTGGTGTCTTTTATAATGCGCGACAGTGACCTGTTTGGGAAGACAGGCTACCTCTAGGAGTGTAGAGTTTCCTCTGTGTGCTGTGCAGATGAATGCTTAACAGTTAGCAAGCCCCTTTCTTTCCAGAAGGCTGCAAGGATACACAGCACCAAAAAGCATATTTGGAGTGTGTATAGATATTTAGTGTTTTGCTTTATAAAATACCAGGGCCCAAGGTAGAACTGTAAGTTCAGGTTTTTGAGGAAGACTCCCTCGTGGAAGGGGTTTGGCATCAGTGACCTGTTGCGCATTGACAACTACATTCCCTTCCTTGTATGTCCTACCTAGAGAAAGCCACTTCCATTAGTGAAGTGCACTTATTCGGGGTGCAGCAAGGTCCATGAAAGTCCTGCTTGTTTGCAGAGGTCTGGGAGATCACTTGTTCACCAGAGTGGCCAGGTTCTGGGCCTGTGCTAAGACTAGGGCTAGGACTAGTGTTTGGGTTGAGGCCAAGTTTAGGCTTGTAATTAGGGCTAGGGCTAGAGTTGACTCTAGGTTTAGAATTACTCCAATGTTTGGGTTAGAGCAGGGATGCATTCATATTAGGGATAGAACTTTCATTGTGATGTTTGGTATTCCAGCATGTGTAGGGTGAAGGTGAGGGTGAGGGTGGCTAGTGTGAGGTTTAGTGTGAAGCTTAAGGTAAGGGTCAAGGTCGGCATTTTACCAGGTTAGTGTTATCAGTAGGTTTAGGGTTAGTTTTGAAGATAGTCCTAGGGTTAGAGCTAGGCCTAGGTTTAGGGTCTGCTTTAGGGGTAGGACTTCAGACAGTGATAGGGATAAGAATAGCCCTCGAGTCTTGTGAGAGTTAGGATTATTATTTGTTTTGTGGCTAGTGTTATAGTTAGGTTTCAAAACAATATTTCATTTAAGGTTAAGATTAATATTTAAGTTATGATTCTGCCAGAATTATATTTAGGGGCAGTGTAAAGTCAGTAGTGATGATGGGGTAGGTCTAGGGTTCCCTATGTTTAGGGGAGGATTAGGCAGAGGTGGGTAGTATGAGTGGCAAGGTAATGTTTGGTCAGGCATAGGACCTGGCCTAGGACAAGTGTTAGAGACAAGGCTAAGGTTGGGCTGTGTTAGTGTTATTGCTAGTGTTAGTCACAGAGTTAGGATCACAGGTGAGGTTAGAGTTCCACTGGGGTTAGCTTTAGTGTAGTGATTGTGGTAGTCTGAAGTTTAGATTTCTGGCTAGGGTTAGGTTTAACTTTCCACCAGGATGAGAATTAGGATCAGGTTTATTACTGTTTTTGAGACCATTTCTCATTCTATAATTCAGGCTGTCATCTAACTGATTATGTAGCCTAGGCTGACTTGGAACTTGTGACGGTCCCCCTGTGTCTTCCTCCAAAGTGCTACAATTTCAGGCAGGTGCCACTCAGCCTGGGTAGTTTTAAGGATAGTTTATCGGCAGGCCTAGTGGTAGGGTTCGAGCTATGTCTAGGGCTAGGGCTAAGGGTGGCACTCAGTTTCTGTCAGCGTTGGGTCAGTGTTCCGGATAGTGTTCATATTACGTTAGGCCTAAGATTCCACCACAGTTACATTTAGAGTCAGCTCTGGGCTAGGACTAGTAATAACGCAGGGGCAGGTCTAGAGTTCCAGCATGTGTGGGGTACATTTAAGTTTAGGGTTATAGTTAATGGTAGGGTTAGGGCTTGGGTTAGTGATGGGGTAGGGCTCGAAGTAGAGCTAGGTTAGATTGAGGCTTAGTGTTAGGTTTTGGGATATGGTTAGGTTTAGACATAGGGTTAGAATTCCACCAAGGTTAAAATTAGGGCATGGGTAGCTTTATAGTTAGGGTTAGAATTAAGGTCAGTGTGAGATTTAGGGCTTTAGCATTATATTAAGGCTCAGTATGAGGGTTCCACCAAGGTTAATGTTAGTATTATGTGTAGTGTTGGCTTTACTGACAAGCTTAGTGCGAGGTCTAGGTCTGGGTCGAACATTTGGATCATTGCAGGGGCTAAGGCTAGGGCGGGAACTAGTTGTATTCTTCGGTCTTTCAAGGTTTAGGGTTAGGTTTAGTCTCAGATTTGGAGTTAGTTTTGATTCCTTTATGGTCAGGTTTAGCGTTAGATTTGGGGTTGGCATTAGGGTATAGGTTAGGTTTAGTGTGAGGTTTGGTGTTCCACAAGAGTTAGGGCAATGATAAAGTTTAGGGTTATAGCGAGGGTTAGAGCCTGGATTACTGTTAGGGTTAGGTGTAGGTTTAGTGTTAGGGTTAGCGCTTAGGGCTAGGGGTAGGGCTAGAGACAGGCCTAGGTCTGAGGCAAAGCTAGGTTTCCACCAATTAATGGTTAGATTTAATGCTAGCTTTTGGGTGTTGATTTTAATAGGGATAGTGTTAAGTGTCGGTTTAGGATTAGATTTCAGCTTGTGGTTTAGGTTAAGGTTAGGTCTAAGGTTGGCCTGGGGCTAGGGATTATGTTTGAATTCCACTATGTTTAAGGTTAGGTTTAGGTTTAGCTTTAGTGGTAAGGTTCTACCAGGTTTTGTGCTAGGTTATTTTTAGACCTATTACTGGACTAGTGCTGGGACTAAAGTTAGGGTTCAACTAGATTGAGGTATAGTTTTAGCGTTAGGGACAGGGTTCTATGAGGATTAGCTGTAGAGTTTTGGTTAGGGCTAGGGCTCGTTGTATGGCTAGGACTTGGGCTAGAGTTAGCTCTTCAGCTAGAGGCATACACAATATTTATGATTATAGTTGTGGTTCGGGTACAGTTGATTTTCCCTTAGGACAGTGTTGGCAAACGTATTGCATTGTTGCTATTTGCTTTTCATTTAAGACATAACTTGTTGATGCATGATTTGGTTTTCTAAATTAAAACCTCAGTACTGAGGATTAATTGTGGTGCTCGGCACTTTAGAATAAATAGGTGGGTTTTAAGTTGCAATTTGGTTACTTCTGTCTAAAAGGTTTGCCATTGCTGCCCTTGACTAAAGGGTAAACTTTGGATTTGTATGGACAACGTTACTGTTGGGGTGAATTTATTCTGTTTTAGGGTTTGGTCTTGGCCAAAGCTAGTCTTAGGATTTTTGTTGCACCAACTTAGTGTGATGGTAGTGTTGGTGCTCTGTTATAGTGAGTCTCTCACTAAGGTTACAGTTAGGGTTTGTTTAGTGTTAGGGTTAGGGTTAGTGTTAGAGCAAAGATTCAACCAAGGTAATGTTTAGCGTTAGTGTTATTGCTGAGCATAGTAATTGGAATAGGGATAGCTGTAGGTTTCCCTCATCGTTAGGCTAGTGTTAAGTGTAGGATTGGCGTTAGTCCTAGTTTTAGATGTAGAGATAGTTCTAGGGCTAGATTAGGATTTGTGTCAGAGCTAAAGCTTGGGTTAGGGTAATGTTGGGTGTTAGTTTAGAGTTAGGGTTATATTTATACTTGGCATTAGAGTTCCCCCAAGGTATGGATTGGACAGGGATACGGTAGTGGCAGTTTCAGAGTTAAGGTCATGGCTCGGTTTGGGACTCCCCACGGTTTTAGTTCGTTGTAGGTTTAAGTTTGGGGTTACAATTAAAGTAATACTTAGTTTTAGGATCAAGTTAAGTCCAGGCCTAATGTTGTTCTTCCACCAGCATTAGCATTAAGGTTACAGTGAGGTTTAGAATTATCATTAGATTTTCACCAAAGTTGTATTTAAGGTATGTTGAGGATTTTATTTGGTCCTAGTGGTAGTACTAGGGCTAGGGCCATTACCTAGTGTAGGTATCAGACTAGTGACCCACCAAAATTATTGTTTTGGTTATGGTAGGTTTAGTGTTAGAGCTAAGCCTAGGTCTAGGGCTAGATTTAGAGCTTATGATGGGTGTTGGGCTATGCTAAGGGCTGGTTTCCAGGATGGTTAGGCTTAGGTTTATGTTTAGGGTAAGGTGTTTACCATCATTAGGGTTAGCTTTATTTATGTTTAGAGTTAGTTTTAGGTTTCGGTTCAGTGAAATGGCTATCTCTCAAACTGATATTTGGGCTAGGCCTTTTGTTAGGGTCCCACTCATGTTATGGTTATATGTCAGGTTAGGATTAAGACTAAACTTAGGGATAGCGCCAAGGTTGTGATTAGGTTGAAGGCTAGTACTGTGTCTCAGCGTCACCTATGGTTAGGGTTACATTTATGGTGAGGGTTACAGTTATTTCAAGATTTGGATTCGGTTTAAATTTAGGGTCACAGCAGGTTTGGGTGAGTGTTATGGTTAAGGTTAAATTTAGCGTGAGACTCCGTCCCAAGATTGACCCACATGAGTGACCCACTGCCACGCACTGCTCTTGCCAGAAGCCTTTGCACTCTCAGCCTGGGACAACTCTGAGTGTGAAAGAGGCCTGTGAGTCTTGCCTCTGGCCATCAGCGTCACTAAAAGCAAAGCATGCCTGTGTCTGGCCTGGGCCAAGCAGCCCAGAACAGTTGACATCACTGTCCCATGGCCAGCCAATGTTGTGGGATCCTCTTCCCAGAGGCTCTTCAGCACAAGGTAAAAGAGATGACAATCCAAACACCCACCTTATTGAAGAAGAGTCCAACACCCAGGAGGAAAATTTTGCTTCAGAACTGAAGGGGTTACTCTGCCACAGAGACCAGGTGATAGAACATTTGAAACACAGGCTTGAAAAGAGAGTTTGCTGAATAGAGATTGCCTGGGATTCCTTAGGAGGCTGAGGGTCAGAGCACAAATTTAACAGGTCCTGTATTCCACTAACGGAGCCCAGGTCTGTAGGGTGAAATCATCCATGGGGTGATCCAAAAGATGAGAGTAGCTCGTCTGGTGCAGTGCGGGCCAACCTAAAGCATGCAGGCCACAGCAGTCATGTAGCACCTCTCTGTTGCACACGATGTCACCCCACTGTCGTTTCAGCAGCCTGGATATCTGCAGTGTAGGGGAAGTATCGGCACGTTGTGATAAATAAGTGGGTTTGGGATTGCAGTTTGGACACTTGGTTTTAAAAAGTTCAGCATCACTGGTCTAGTGGTAGTTCTGAGGTCTGACACTGCTGCCTAAGTCCAGCAAAAACTCGTTATCTGAACTTTTATAAACTAGTATATGGTGGTCTAACAGTCTTCACTAAAATCATAGATCTCTTAGTTGTGGTTAAGGCATGTTCATAGTGGTTCCTAAGGTTTGTGAGTAACCAGTGCTAAGGTAACACTGTAGCGGATAACAACTGATTTTCTGTCTATGATGTTACCTAGATTTCCTGGGGACCATAACAGCTATAACAATGGATATACATACACCGGAATGTGCGAAGGCCAGACAGAACAGAGCTTGAATATCTCAGAGTCTCCTAGGCCATATCAAAGGGACACGATTGGAGAAGAAATCAAATACCAGGATGCAGAACTCTGTGAAAAGTTATTGTAAATCATGAAGAAAACAAATAAACTCATGGGGCAGGGATTTAGCTTAATGGCTGAAGCTCCAGCCTTGCAAGCTCAAGGTCCTAAGTAAAATTCCTGGTACCAAAAAGAAAAAAAGAAGAAAGAAAGAATGAAAATATGTAAACTCCCAGAGGAAATGAACCAAATGTTCACTAATACTTTCCTCAAGCTCTCTAAAGTGGATACAGAGGATATAAGTAGAAATTTGGAAGAATTGACCAAGTCAGTCAAATCATGGATGACAAATTTACCAAAGAGTTGTTACCCTCACAAAGAACAGTATCAGATATAAACACTCAAAATAGAAATGTGTATACATTTCCTAATCTTAGAAGTGACCAATGTGAGGGCTGAGTATTCAAAATTCAGAATAAAACATTCAGTTATAAAGAAGCACTGAGAGAAGCACAGAAAATGAAAGAACAGGAAAAACCTTTGCCACAGCTGCTCAGTGACAGAGAAAAGACAACTAGAAGGCTAATCTGAGTTAGAAAATAGCTAGAAGATAACACAGGAAATTGTTAGTAAGTCTGAAGAAACCATAGCAGAAAACCCTCCCAATATGACCAAAGGGTTCACCATGGGAACAAGGAAGACCAACAGAACACTGGACAATTATAATGAAGAAAGAAGGCCACCAGGACACATCATGATGAAATAGGGGTCAGCCCAATGAGGCAAGGATGGTTCAACACAGAGACGTTAACAAATGGAACATATAACAGAGTCAGGAGCAAGTTTCAAAGGCACACCATCATATCAGTAGACACGGAAAAGGCTTTTGAGAAACTCCAACCCCTCTTCATGAGAAAAACCCTGAAAACAACAGATGTAGAAGGACTACACCTGAATATCATACAGGCTATTGAAGACAAACAAATAGCATCATACTAAATGAGGTAATACTAAAAGCATCCACCTTAAAATCAGGAGGAAGAAAAGGATGTGCCCTATCACCTCTGCTATGCAATATACTACCTGAAGCATTAGCCAGAGCAATTAGACAAGAGAAAGTAATAAAAGGATCCCTATGGGAAAGGAAGACCTGAAATCATCATTATTTTGAAATGACCAGAAGAGCCAAAGAACTCCTCCAAAATACTCTTAGAATTTATAAGCAACTTCAGTAAAGTAGCAGGATAGAAGATCAACACACAAAAGTTGTTAGCATTTGTGTACACCAACAATATAAGAAGAAAATTATGAAATACCATCAACAGTGGCTTCTGTAAAAATGAAATCACAAGGAATTACTTGTGTTTTTGCGACAAAATCTCACTATGTAGTTTATGCTGGCACACGGAGAGACACATCTTTATTATGTTAACATATATCCAGCATAAAAACAGAATTTTCAAAGCAGCCACCGAAAAACATAAAATCATGCATAAAGCTTAATCCATTTGAATTACAGTAGACTGCTCACCACTCACATTAGAAGGCCAGAAGGGTCAGAATCGAGCACTTCATTCCCTAAGAGCAAATAACTTCCAGCAGAAATCAGTCTACCCAGGAAGCTTTCCTTCAAATAGATCAAAAATTAGGGCATGTCATGAAAAAACCCACTGAAGAGATACGTATCTATAAAACTAGCACTCCAGGAAATGTACAAGAACTTCCTGGATAGAAATGATGAAATCAATAAAGCTAAAAATCCCGGTGAAATGAAAGCATCAAGCAAGGTCAACAGATAAACAACAGCAAAAAATGACCGGAAAAGAAAAACAAAAGAGCCATCAAGAGAAAGAGCGCAATGGTCATTAGTAATGAACACATCTCAGTAACATCTCTCAGTGTTAATAGCCTCCACTCCCCAGTAAAAAGACATCGATTGGCAAATTGGATCAAAAAACATACAACAGTTGGTTGTAGTCAAAGATACTCCAAAGATATTACAAAAGATACACACAGATTAAAAATCAATCATAAAAACAAAATGTCATGCATCGGGACCCACAAAACAAGCAGGGATAGCAATTTTAACTTCAGACACAGAAAACATCAAGCTAAAACTCATTAGAAGAGAAAATGTCACAGTATACTAGTGAAGGTAACAGTGCAACAAGAAGAGATAACGACTGTTAATATGTGTAAACCAAATAGTGGAGCACCTATGTTCATAAACAAATACTCCTGGCTGTAAAACATCAAATTAATTTGACATACTTATACGGGGGATCTTAACAACCTACTTTTTCAAAGAGATCCATCAAGTAAAAAAAATCGATAAAGAAATATCAGAACTGAAACACATCCTTGATCATTTGGATTTAATAGGTATTTACTAGGCATGACCTGCTACTAGAACATCTACACATGCTCTTCAGCAGCACGTGGCACTTTCTCCAAAATAGATAACATTCCTGCCCACAAAGTCTGTTAAAATGTATACAACAGATTCAGAATCACCCCAAATATATTATCAGACCCTCATGCAATAAAATTGGAAATCAATGACAGAGGAAAGCATAGAACATGCAGAAGCATTTGGAAAATGAGTATCAAACAGTGGGCCACAGGAAAAAAATTGTGAAAGAAATGAAATATTTCTGAAAGTAGAGACTTCCAGGAAGATTGTAAAATAGGGAGCAGCAGAGAAATAACCTCTTTGAGATTTGCATTCAGATACTGGAGTATAGCAATGTGAGGAAGAAAAGGAGGAGAGAAGTGGGTCCTTGGGCCCCATTCAGGAACTTAAATGGGAATTGAAGTCCACAGGGAAGAGCAAAGAGAGGCACTTCAATGAAGAACAAGGAGGTAGCAGGCAACACTTTCTCCCTGAGCATGGACTCACTGCAAGGAGACGCAGCTTGAACCTTCAGGCATGCTGTGTCTACTGCTTATCCCAGTGGCTACTGCCAACCTCAGTGGCCTCTGTGAAGTAATGCACCAGTGGAATGGAGCAGCGGAAGCAGCAAACTACAGTGCTTGGTCACTCACTCAGGTTCAGAGGGGCCTCCATAAAGAGCAGTTCCCCAGTAGACATCTTGGAAAGGAGCCTACTGAGGTCACAACTCAGAACACCTGTGAGCTTCACCTCGAATCTCCCAGTGATAGGAGCAGGGAGTGAAGTTCAAGCTCGTAAGAATCCTGCAGACTGAATAAAACTAGTTCTAGCCTCACAGCCAGAAACCAGGCTGAAGTTCCATGAAAGTAAAGGCAAGATGCACTGGGGTTATCCAGTACCCCACTGTAAAGCTATAGCAGGCTTGCTGGGAGTAATCAACCAAGATCTGAACTCTAGGTATGTTGTGTACCAGTGACATGAAACAGATTCAAACAGATACCCAGGGGATAAAAGTACCACTGAAAGTATTCACAGCAGAATGAGCTAATGTGAGGACATAATTTCAGATACAGAACACAGGACTGCAGTTAGTGATCATGAAAAGAAAGATTTGTTAAAAATAGCAATGGCGCATGAAAAACCAATGCACTAGCTGCTAGATGGTGTAAAGAAGACGAATGTAAGTTGGATCAGAATCGATGAAAACTCAGGAGAGAGCAGAAATGTCATGAAAAACCTATTCCCAGAAATCATGGGAGAAACCTTCCCAAGAGGGAAAAAGAATCTGACAAACAGAAAAATGAGGCATGTAGAACTCCATTTAGCCATGATAAAACAATAAAAGGCAAGATTCCAGAAATTCAGCACACAGAGTATTAAAAGCTGTTAGTGAGAGAAGCAAATCACTTGTAAAGGAAATTCTATCAGAATCACAGTAGACTTTTCAACACAAATCCTCAAGTCAAGAAAAGCTTCTTTGAAATCCTAACAGAAAACAACCTCTAACCCAGATTGATATAGCCCCCAAAACTATCTTTTAGGACTGAGTGTAATGGCATATTCCTGTAATCCCAGCACTCAGAAGCTTGAGACATGAGGACTGCTGTGAGTTTGAGACTAGCCTGGGCTACAAAGTGAGTTAAATGCCCATTTGAACTGCATAGTGCAACCCTACCTCAAAAATGCACACAGAAAACCTCATAAAACTTTCTCTCAAAATTGATGGACGAAGAACACCTGAGAAAGTTTATGACCACCCAGCTAGCACTCCAGAATGTTCTGAAGGATATTCTAGAAAGAGATAACAAAGATTCAACTCAGCAAAGCTCAGTAGCATTAATCCTCCATGAAGGCAAGCAACTAAAACACGGGGGGAACATGGAACCAACAACAAAAAATAACATGTCAAAGATAAGTCAATACATATCAGTTATACCTTCAATGTTAATGGTCTCTAGTCATTCAAAAGAAATAGACTGGCAGAATGGATCAAGAAGCTAGATCTAACAAGGTACTGCATGGAGGAAACACATGTAACCCAAAAAGAAATTCATAGAGAAATTCAAAAGATGTAAAATAATACTTCCTGTGAGAGGTACCTAGAAAAAAGCAGATAGAATTATTCTACTTGCAGACAAAGTGTACTTAAAGCCAAGATGGATTGAGACAAAGAACAGAACAATCCAAGAGGAATAAGAATCATAAATATATATATGCACCAAATACCAGTGCACCCAACTATATTAAAGAAGTATTAATGGACCCAAACAATCAAATAAGCCCTAATGTAATTCTGATGGAATACCTCGAGACTACATTGTCACAAAAGCCAGATCCACTAAACAAAAAATCAACAGTGAAATATTAGAATTGAATGAGACTTTTGAACTAATGGACTTAGTAGATGCCTACAGAGGGTTCCACCGCACAACACCTAAATAAAATTACTTTTCAGCTGTACATGGGACATTCTCCAAAATAGGCCACATACTAGCTCATTGAAAATGCTTAAGGAAGTGCAAAGGAATTGAATTTATCTCATATATATTGTCAGCTTACAATGCAATGAAACTGGAAATCAATGTAAAAAGAAACCAAAGAACTGCACAAACAAATGTAAATTAAATAGCACACTCTTGAATAACCAATGTGGTACAGACGAAATTAAAGTAAAACTTAGAGAGTTTCTACAGTTAAATGGTAATGTCATTACAACATACTGGAAGTGATGGGATGTAATGAGAGCAGCCCCATCAGAAAAATTTATAGCAGTGAATTCTCAAATCAGAAAAGCAGAGCAAGCTCAAATCAGCAATATAATGTTGAACCTCAAGCTTCTCGAAAAACAAGAGCAAGCTAAGCCCAAAGCTCATAGCAGGGAGGAAGTGATCAAGATCAGAGCAGAAAGCAATGCAGTGGATACTAAAAAAACAACTCAAAGAATCAATGAACTGAAGAGTTGGTTCTGGAAAGATTAAATGAAATTGACAAACACTTAGGGAACCTTATCAAAATACGGGGAAAGGACAGATTCAAATCCAAGCAATTAGGATTGGAAAGGGTGAAGTCACAAGAGATCTTGCAGAAATCCAGAAGATCATCAACACCTACTTCAAGAACCTGTATTCTAATAAGATAGAGAACAAAGAAGAAATGGACAGATTCCTAGATGTATACAAATTAAGAAAACTGAATCAAGAAAATATAAAAATCCTAAATAACTCATTCTCATCCAATGAAATTGAAGTAGTAATTGAAAACTTAACAACAAAGTTAAGCTCAGGCTCTGACAGATTCTCTGCTGGCTTCCACAAGATATTTAGAAAAGACTTAATGCCCTTATGTCTCAAACTCTTCAGTGAAATTGAAAGAGAAGAAATACTCCCAAATTCATTCCTGGAAGCCAGCATTACACTGACACCAAAATCAGAGGAGCATCCAACCAAGGAGAGACAGACAGGGAGAGAGAGAAACGGAGAGAAAGAGGGAGAGGTACAGACCAATCTCCTTAACAAACACAGATGCCAAAATATCTCAGTAGGATTCTGGCAAACACGATGCAGCAGATCATCAAGAAGGTTGCATGAGCTGACCAACTAGGATTCATCCCAGGATTCATGCAAATCAATAAATGTAATACACCATATTCACATAGCCAAGGACAAAATCCATATGATCATCATAATAGAGGCAGAAAAACTATTTTTCAAAGCCCAAAACCCATTCAAGAAAAAACCCTACAGCAAATTGGAATAGATGCTATTTATCTCAAACTGATAAAAACTATGAATGAGAAACCCAACAGCCAACATCATACTACATGCACAGAAACGGAAAGCTTTCACTGTAAAATCAGGAAGAAGACAAGGATATCCACTCTTACTCCATATAGTTCTAGAAACATTAGCTGCGAAAAGGAAATACAAGGAATAAAAGTAGAAAAGGAGATCTTGAATTACCATTATTTGCAGTGGACATGATACTCTCCACAGAAGATCCCCAAAACTCCACCAAAAGAATTTTAGATTTAATAATGAAAATCAGCAGCATAACTGGAAAGTCAGCACTCCAAAATCAGTATCTTTCCTGTACATGAATAACAATGAGAGAGAAATTAGGTATATCAAAAAAAAAAGCCATAGGAAGCAATATAATGAAGAACGTAAAAGACCTCTACATTGAAAACTATATTAGTCTGAAAAAGAAGATTGAAGAGCATATCAGAAAATGGCAAGATAGCCCATGTTGCTGGATAGAAAGAAACAATATAATGCAAACAACTATACTTCCAAAGTTGTTACACAGATAATGCAATCTTGATCAGAATTCCAACAGCGTATCTCATAGAATTTGACAAAATAATTCTAAAAGTCATTTGGAACCAGAAGAGACCTGGAAGAGCAAAAGTGATTCTGAGCACAAAGAAAAGGCAAGGGGCATCAGAGTGCTTTACTTGAAATTATTCTACAGAGCTACTGTGAGAAAAACATCATGGTACTGGCCAAAAACAAAAAACCAAGACTAAATCAAAGAAAATCCCCACAGACCTGAAGATGAATGGAACAAATTAGAAGATGAAGAAACAAATGCGGACACACTCAACCACCTTATCCTTGAAAAGGGACCAAACAACTTCCCTGGAAGAAAGGTAGCCTCTTTAATAAATGGTGCTGGATAAACTGGCTTTCCACCTAAGAAAGAATTAAACAAGAAACATTTCTTTCACTGTAGATCCAAGTATTTAAAAGCAGAACACTGAACCTGCTGGAAGAGACAATAGGTACAGCTCCTGAAGACAGAGGTGTAGGCAGAACCCCCACTGCAAAGAATCTGCCATTAAGAATCAGCAACTGGGATCTCATCTCATTAAAAAGCTTTTGCACAGCAGGGGAAACCACCAAGAGAGTGAAGAGACAGCCCACAGAGCTGAAGCAATTTTTGCTAGGTGTTCCTCAGACAAAGTTTTAATAACTAGAATATATAAATAACTGAAAATAATCAGACTGCAGCCCCCCAAAATTTAAAGAACAAGTCTAAACGTGGGGATGTGAAATAAATCGACCCTTCTCAGATGAAGGAGTTCAAGTGACAAATAAATACATGAAAACATGTTCAACCGTCAAGAGATGCAAACTGAAGCAACACTGAGATTCCATCGCAATATTTCTGGAAGTTCATGACGATGCCTGTACAACTGTCCAGAACCTCTGGGACACATTGTAATGAATCATTACATTCAGAAAACCAAGCGGACTCATTTCAAGGGCATTATTAAGATACTTAAAGGCAACTTAACATACTAAAGAAATAACAGCCTGGGCCTGAAGCAGAAGTAAGAAAGGAAATCTAGAGTGGAAATCCACAAAAATAAGACTAAGAAGAGTGCAAAGTATCAAGAAATCAAAGAAGAATAAATAGAAGTTAAACTCTTAGACAAACTGACCAAGAAAAAGAGAGAGGAAGTGTAGTTTGAGATGAAAACACAACCCACACTGTACTGAAATCCAGAATATAGTACCTAGTATGAAAAATTGTGCTCCAAGGCAGAGGAACCATTTGGAGCAATGGACATTTTTATAGTGGAAATTACAAAGCTAAACCAAGAAGATATAAAGATACTTAAACCTAATGAGACACAAAAAAATTGAGCAAGTAGTAAAGAGTCTACCAACAAAAAATTGTCCACCCCCTGATGGAGCCACTGCTGAATTCTACACAACCGTTAAGGATGTCACCTCACCTGTAGCACTCAAGCTTTTCAGAAAGGTAAATCCCGCAGGGTTGCAGCCACTGGACTCAGCCCGAGTTTTCCGATGGCTGCACCATGGTCAGAGTCTGCTCCGCCCCCCGAGGAGCATGGAGACAAATGCCCAGTGCCCCATCAGTGCCCCTCACAGCCCCTCTCCCCACTGCCCACGCCCATCCTCCATGGCACGGGTGATTCTGGTGCTCCCCCTTCCTTTCTGCTACCCCCAGCCAGCCCTCCCTGAGCCCCATGTCCGAGAACCTCAGTCCCTGGTACTGTTGGGATGGAGACGAGGTTATACAGAGACAGATTCTGGGGACAGTGAGGGAGTAGAGTGTGGTTCGTCCCAATCCCCCGGTCACTGTCACTGCTACTCCTCCGCTGTCCATTCTTCTTCCCACCTGGTCCCCTAAAGCGTCCTTGCCCCCTTCCCACTTTCTCTAGAGGAGGCGCAGGTGTCCAGTGGGAGGGTCTGGGACCACGGGCACGAGAACAGAGGGGAATGAGGTTGTCTCACTTCTTAACCAGGACATTGACGACATGAAGCCTCCACAGGGAAGCTGAGCATTGGCAGTGACTGAGTGACCACAGGAGAGCAGGTCTGTATCGGTTTTCTCCCAGGTTTCACTCTTCAGAGAATCTAAATTTTTTTCTAAATTATCCACTTCACATTTGAGTGTGTGTGTGTGTGTGTGTGTGTGTGTGTGTGTGTGTGTGTGTGGTACTTTTGATGTGCAGACACACTATCATTGAGCTGCACCCCATCACAGTTAGTGCCTGCTTTGGTTGGCACTACTGAGCACTGAGTCCAGGCAGCACAGATCTACATGTCAAGCTTTACTACTTTCTTTCTTTATTTTTATTTGAGATTTTAAAAGCATTTGTTTCCTCAGGGTTGGCTTCACACTTAGGATCCTCCTGACCCGATCTCCACACTATCTGGTATTACAGGCATACATCACTGTGCCCGCTTGCCTTAGTTTTGTTTGTTTGTTTTCTTTATTATGTAGCAAGGTCACTATCAGGCCATTTCCTCAGTCACTAACTGATTGTTGCAACACTTCATAGGGCTGTGGGCAGCACTGCAGCAGATGACACCCACGCCACCATTTTGCACACACTGTGCAGGAGGTGTGCACATGGGCTTTTCATTTTCCCAAGCATCACTGCTCTCCTTCCACAGCTGAGAGCGTTTCTGGAAAGGAACAGCCTTGGTGATCCTGCAGTAGTGCAGAAGAAGAAAAAGATTTAAAATAGCAGTCACCCTGGTACGGCCTCTGCTGGTGACTGTCATGCACCAGGCAAAGTGAGTTTTGAGGGAGCAGACTGCTGGGAGGTCAAATGGCAGTAGAGGGTCATAGAGGGTCCTGGCTCAGACGAGGCAAGTGTTAGGTACTGGATGGTAAGTCTGCACCTGGGAGATACGGGTGTTATAGCTCCAGGGTCATCATAATGATAAGGTGTGTCAAACCCTGGGTCTGATCCCCAGCACTCCACAAAAAGAGAGAGAGAGAGTAGAGAGAGGAGAGAGGGGAGGAGGACCTGGAAATAGCAGTTGCCTTTGATTTTCCTCAGCCCAGGAAGCCAATGAGAACAGCCGCTTATCTTCAGGCTTTTGGAAAGCACCCCAAGGTGTGTTAGGAGAGCCCGGGGCCCCCAAATTAGAGTAGGATGGTTTGAATCCTATTTGCCATTAGCTTAGTGGATGACATCAGGAAGTTCACTTCCTGGGTGTCAGTGTGTTTTAAAATTGATTTTTAGCTGCACCCCTGGAGTCCCAGTGATCCCTCACTGGGGACTTTGGTTTTCACAATGAAGATGAGACAAGGGCCCATGTAGCCTGGAGAATCTCTGAAGGAACAGCACCCACCTTCCAGCTGCTGCTGCCGCAGGTCCCAGCCTGGACAGTCTTGCTGAGCTACAGGCAGAGCCAGGTCCTCGGGGTTCAGGAAAGAGGTGTCAGCTCTTGCTGTGCACTGTGCACGTCTGAAATGCTGTCCTGCTGCCGGGAGCCTGGGTGAGCCTCATCCTCGCCCCCAGTGTCTCTTGCATGTGTGATGTCTCCTGACAGCAGCGAGCCAGTCCTGCCTGCCCTGCCCCTTGCTAATTAGGACTTTTCTTTCCCCATGGCCCCCTTAAACCCGCTTTCTCCTGTGACAGGCTTGAAGACACTCTGCTCCTGCACTACCTTCTGCCTCTGACACCGCGTCACCTGGTGGTGTCCCTTCGCCTCTGACACCGTGTCACCTGGTGGCGTCCCTTCGCCTCTGACACCACGTCACCTGGCAGCGTCCCTTTGCCTCTGGCACCGTGTCACCTGTTGGCGTCCCTCCCCCAGGAATGGCTCTCGTAAGTGGCATCAGGTCAGGTTTGCACCTTTGTCCTTTGTCTGCTGTCTTCCTCTGTGCTCGCCTCACCCTCCTTCCAAAGAGCTCTGCCAAAGACTCAGCTTGGCTCACCTTGCTCTGGGTGGTTCTTTGTCAAATCACCACCCCATAAGTTCCTTTCCAAACAGAAGCACTATGCTGCCAGTGGCCCTACCGCCTTGATAAAAGCGAGTGAATGTGTCCTATGGGCAGCAGTCGTTAGGCTAAGGGGCGAGTGTGGGCCACCGCCCATGAGCCTCTGTGTCCCTTCCCCCATGTATAGGCTCACTCAGGAAGCAGCAGGCATCCCCAACCTCAGCCCCAGGTCTTCCACAGATAGCGCTGCAGAGCCAGGTCTCAGGGTCTGCAGCAGCAGGGTGAGTGGATCCTGTCCAACCTGTCCCAAGTTGAGAGACAGGGCAAGCTGGCCCTGGGGCAGCTGTGCCGGGAGCTGTAGGAGACCCAGTGAGGCAGCTGTCTAGGCCCCTGCATGGAGGACCTGGCCTCTTCTGTGCCTTCACATGTTCTCATCCTGCCCCCGCAGCACCCCGAATCCACCAAGTGACAGAAGCAGCAGACATCTCAGCTAAGCCTGTGTGTTCTGCCTTGGCCAGGTGAGTGGGGCTGCCTGGGGCAGAGTGGGGCCTGAGAAGGGCTCTTGGTGACAGAAAGACCCTTAGAGGGCTGGGCTGGTTATTGTCTCGCCATGGGACACAGAGGGGTCGGATGGAGGGGCCTGGTTCTTCTCATGTGGGTCTGACCGGGGGTCATGCTGACTGCTCCCAGTAGATGATCGGGATTAGGAGGAAAGGCATGCCCGATGTGGGCCCACGTGACTATCCCTGGGACAGCCTGAGGCCAGGGGAGCCGGGCTGAACTCTGTCTTTTCTCTCTGCCAACTTCCCTGCCCCCCTGAGAGGGCCCTTGGTACACCCCAGTACCTTCGTTTGCCCGCCCTGTGATTTCCCTGGACCCCACATCTTCCCTGCAGCCGTGGTCAGATACCACCCCCTTAGGAACAACAGATGCCAGCATCAGCCAAGGGCTTTCTTCCTCCTCTGTGCCCCAGCTTGTCCTGTGCAGGCCTCCCACAAAATCACACCCCGTTCCTGTAGGCAGCGTTTTAATGAAGGTCTTGCCAGTGCCCAGAATGTGCTCATTTGTCTGCATTGGCGGCTGAGGGAGCAGAAGCAGCAGTGCCAGTGCCTGGCATGCCTGGCAGTCCTGACCTAGGGGGAGCCCGAGAAGGAGGCGCTGGCTTCACAATAAAGGGTGACTGCATGTCTGGGGAAAGCCACCAGGCCCAACGGGAGGCCACGCCAAATCTCCTGGTGAGCGGGTCTGTCCTGCCGGGCTGTGAAGAAGGGGTGGGAAGTGGGGCCTGAGAGGAGGAGGCTGTTCAGTCTCCCTTGGTGGGGGTGATGAGCAGGTGGAGTTCTTGGCGCGGGTGGAGGACCTGGAACTTTGTTGTCTACAGCTCTCTGAGGACACAGGTGCCATTAGTGAGCTGGGCCAGGGTCCTAGGCAGCAGAAACTGTGAAGTGTGGGGGTCAGGGAGCCCAGTGAGTGAGCCCAGCAGAAGAGATTGTGTAAAATTGCCTGAGGTCGTGCAGCAGGGCTGAGTGGCATCTTCCAGGTCTGTTGCCTGGGCTCTGCTTTGCCGTCACGTGGGGTCTCCCAAGTGTGCTCCAAGGGCATCTTGCCCGACTGGGTCACAGACTGAAGCCTGATCTAACAGGGAGGGAGCATGGGGTGCAGTCCCTGAGAGTGCTGACCACAGTGCACGCTCTCCTGTCCATGCCCTGCTCCCTTGCCTGTACACATTGGGCCAGTTCTTCCTGTCTGACCCTGCACAGTGCCTTCTCCAGCCCCATGCCCATGGGCTAAGGTTATTGTCCTGTTCCCTAGTGGTAAGAATTTTTGGTCCCTGTTTTGTAAGAATACTTCATGGGCCATGCCCTGCACTTCATGTCCATCATGTTACAGCAGGACATGTCTTTGTTCTCTCAATTAGGGGA